>JAYGXS010001974.1:0-11770 GCA_036362985.1 Ligula intestinalis | reverse complement strand
AAGATGTTGGCCAAGAGAGGCCCAAGAGGCGAGCCCATTGCGACACACTGGGGGCAATGCAGTACCTGACTAAAACTGAAGTTGTCCGAAGTTGTAGAAGTTCGGAAAAAAGGCGCGGTCGAACAAATGGGGGTTTGGTTGGGCGATTTCGTAACGAATTCATGGAAAAGGGAATGTACGTCGTGGATATGATGCAAACATAATTTTAACCCGATGTGGGTCATAAGTTGAGCGATCAAATTGGGAATATGTCAAACAGCGAGCCAGAAAACATGCAGTTGGGCATCAATGCAGAGGACGTCAATACGTTCAGGGTAACTCACAAAGCAAATCGATATAACTGGACTACGCTAGCAGATTCATGTGGGGGATAAGTTAAAAGTCAAATTGCATATTTCCAACGTGCGGTCCGAACATGAAGGCGTTTACACCGCTCCCGTCAGCGGTAGAAGGGTTAACTTGCGCTGGAGTTTCGCCTTTGTTGTAAGCATCTTCCGGTTGTGCTTCCTCAAATGGAGAGCTGAAGTAAGTCTCTAGGATGTTGTAAGTCAGTTTGAATATAGTTTCATTGGCGTTCTGTTGAAGTTCTTCAATGTGGCTTAAACCACCACAGGCCTTAATGGCGTTAACGACTTCTTCTAATTAATCGCCAGCGACACGCAAGATATTAGATATCCCATCAAGCACAACCTGCACCACTTAGACGTCACGTGCAACCAGCATTTTACATAGCGGCGGGATGACGTTCTGATTTATTAGATAACGGCTTTCGAACTTGAGCCACCCATTTTTTTTTGCTCTCCATTCACGCGGAAATTTATTATCCTATACCATCCTCCCTAATCTTCTGCTTTGTTTGTCTGCACTTGTGATCATGAGGTCATTTTTACAGTACACTGCCACCTTTTTAAGTGCACGGAAACAAGTTATCTTATTTACAACACATCAACATTCCAACATTTGTCAAATGAGGCCAATCTGTCGCATTTGCAATTCAATGTCTTCGACAATTCTCCGCACCACACGGACACGAACACACAGATCAGGTTGGCAAAAAGGAAACAAACGTAAGCCTCTACAAGAATTGTCACTTCCAGGTTTCATGTCGACAAATTGCAGATCCCTGTTTAACAAAAGTGTCGAATTATCGGAACTCATGTTGAAAAGATAGCATAAGAACTCTGCAGTCATCTGTCTGCAAGAAACTTGGCTGTACAGCGACATTGAGTCGGAACTCATCACCCCACAATATTTTTACGCCTATCGTTCGGACAGAAAATCCTTAACCAGCGGCAGAGGTGGTGGAGTGGCTGTCTTTGTAAAACAGCAGTGGTCCTAATTCTCTTATTCAGACGACTTAATAGACGCCATTGCTGTAGTATAAAAGCCCAGATTTTTAAGCAATTCTAAAGCCATCATTTTTGTCAGTATTTAGATTCCTCCCTCTACATGCCAACGTGCTTTAGGCACCATTTTAGATTTTCTTTCCCAAAAACTTGCTGCACTGTTTTGCGAGCATGTCATAATTTTAAGCGGTGATTTCAACCGTGTAAATCTTCGTCCCCTTACACTGTTAGGTTTAGACGATTTAGTTTCCTTCAACACTCGTGCCGACGCCCCTCTGGATCACATATTGACCAACCATCTCAAACTTTTTGTCGTCAAAAATAGAGCACCGTTGGCAGGCTCAGATCATTCTGTGTTATTGGGCTTGCCAACCATCTATTGTAGCTCTAACAAAGGGTTGTTAGTAATTCCCGACAGGAAACTAAGGCTTCGAGACACCTCCACGCATAATATTTCTTTGCTCCAGACCGTCATATCTGGCAATATTTATACCCTTCTAGAGTACTCGGATGTCGAATCATGCTGTAGACATCTCACTTCTTTTTTAAACAACATTTTAACGTCTGCTGTCCTCTTGACACTGTCATGGTTAGAGCTGACCCAATATCTTCTCCCCACCTAAAATCTTTGAGACGTCAAAAAGAATTGTTCTATAAACTAGGTCTGCGAGATAGACTAAAGGATCTGAACGTCCAGATAAAGCGTGGGATTTCCAGGCTGAATGAACTTTTTGTTAGTCAGCCTTTTACTTCTTTGACATCTTCCGCTGCTCTCACTTCCTCCGAAATATGGAAGAGTCTCAAACGTCTCACTGCTCAATGCAATACACTGGCACATGTTGATGCTGACCTAGACAGCTTAAACTCAAACTTCATCCACACTCCCACCGACTCCTACCTCCCGAAAAATGATATTTCCTTACCACCAAGTGATTTCTCTACAGTGTCCGTGGAAACAGTCATCAAACCCCTTAACAAGGTCAAAGGTACAGCAGCTGCCGGACCCGATGGCATCTCCCCATTTCTCCTTAAATCTTGCTCTTTTCAATTAGCTCCTGTCTTGGCACATCTTTCATGGAGTCCGAGATTCCTGATGGCTGGCGTTCGGTCAAAATCACTCCTATCCAGAAAAAAAACACATCAATGGGTCCCAAATCCTTTCACCCAATGGCCTGCTCTTCTGCACTCCTCAACCTTACAGAACGAGCAGCTTTGGACATCATTAAGCCTTTTTCATCCAAGTTTTCTGATCCCTTGCAGTTTGCGTATAAGTCTAGGCGTAGTAAACTAGATGCTGTTGCTCTGGTAGTCCACTCTGCTCTTAGAGACTTGGACAAGGGATGTCGTTCATACGCATGTGCCTTTCTTCACGTCTCCTCAGCCTTCAACACGATCCCGCGAAATCTTCTTCTTAATAAAACCTCTGCATGCAGCTCTCCTGGCTGGGCCGTCTCTTGGCTTGGGGATTATTTTACTTCCCGCACCCAATTCGTTCAGAGCGAGAAGCGAAAATCCACGATCCTTCCCAACAATTGTGGAGTTCTGCAGGGGGTCTATATTATCCCCTCATCTTTTTTCCCTCCATACTGATGACTTACGATCTCCAAACTCATGTTTGTTTGTCAAATATGCTGACAACATGGTTGTCGGTCATCCTCTCAAAAGCCAGACCCATCTTCAAACAATGAAGGATGGATTGGACCATGTCGCAGCATGGTCGTCAGAAAATGGCCTTTTACTTAATGAGCGGAAGTCAGTCCAGAGTATCTTCAGGCTGCGACCCTCCTCCAGTCCTGAAACCATCGACTTTCTGCCCAACAATGTATCCTCCTTCCGATACCTTGGTGTAACAATAGCTTCCAACCTCTCATTTTCTCTTCATAGTGAAGACCTTTTTATTCAAATCCGCAAACTTTTATATTAAATCCGCCACTTGCGTTCTTATCGCACCCCGCAAGCCCTCATCTGGTGTTTTATTGACGCTTGTATCCTCCCTCTCATTCTTTGCTGCTCTCCAGTAACCTTTCCAGCACTACTCAAAAAAGACTATTATTATTAAACGTATTCTCCGCATGCTCTCTTCAGCTGCCGGCTATTCCTATGCTTTTTGAGCTGACCTTATGATTCAGCGACATTTCAAATCGGTCAAGAATTTTGTGGACCGTATTCTTAGTGATGACACTCACCCTCTCCACTCCGAACTAATGGCTGCGAAGTCTTCTCGTACGACGCGCCGAAACTTCCGACATGTCGTACATCAGCCTACTAGAACTCGATACTCCCATTCTTAGCACGCTTCCTCACGTGTGAAGAAACGGAAATTGAAAAGCTGAAGGCCGACCTGACTCCAGAACTGATGTGGTAACCATGTCGACTTCTTCCTTTGAGTTTTCTGTGATCTTTGACCGTTTACTCTTGAGTTTTTGGACCCTTTAAATTACTTTAGTTCTTGCTCTCTGTGAATGGAGCCATTTTTTTGCTGAAAGTTTGATATTATCATCAAAATAAAGTTTTCATCATCATCAAATTAATTGTCAAATTAGATATGGCCCATGCGGCCTCTTTTGGGGTCAAAAAGTCACTGTTGGCAAAGTGATTGATAATGAGGGGGACGAGGTCGTGATCAATGACTGCCTGGACTTGATTTTGATCGCCAGCAGTTATATTTGACAAGAACCACACAGCTTCCTTGTTGATCTTTTCTTTTGGATGGTTTAGCAGATGGTGAAAATGACTCAGAGCTCCACAGTCTAGGACAACTTGCGTCTGCTGGTCCGTTCCTCTTTCCAACGGCTCGCACTTTGAAATTAGGATGCGACAGAAGAGGGACAAGATGCGGCAAAATCTCAGCATCAATAACCATACTGATCAGATAATTTCCCCCGGCGGTTAGGTAAGAAATAGCCCAGACAGTGTCGACGAGTATTTGATTGTCCGTCGTATTGGTGATAAGATACAATAGTGCGGGAAGCAATTACTGTATGGTAGAGACAGGGGGTGGAGGATCCTTGTTTCTGCATAAATTGACCATCACCCAAGTAATATTTCGCAAGAACGCGATAGAAATGTTGGGTGTCAGGAGGTTCAGAAGAGGTTTTATTAATCCCATCTCAATGAACAGATCCCGGAGCTGCGGGCCATCACCGAGTATGTTTCCCAGTGCCCAAACTGCTTGCTCGGACACATTTGCGTGATGAGACGAGAGGAGCTTTAGGAAATAAGAAACGGCACCCGCCTGCACTACGGCGGCAATTTGTTCGGAATTCCCAGAGGCAATATTTGTTAGCGCCAACGCTGCTTCGAACTGAAGAGTAGGGTTATCTGAGTCTAGGCAGCTGACAAGCATTGGCAGGACTCCACAATTAATCAGTTCGTCAATGGGAGGATTACGGTCACTTGACACAGTAATTTTCGAGCAGATTGAACGACCAACAGGCGGACTGCCGGGTTTTCGTTATTGGCATTTGCGACGACCGCATTAAGGTTGAATAGAGCTGGCTTCTCCGCTTGGTCTAAATCAGCGTCCGCGGGGCGCGTAGACGGCATGTTCCTCTTTTTTTGGAGGCACTCCTCCTTTTTCATCTTGCGCAGCTCAACCTGGCCTTCCTGGCGGCGCCACCGCATTTATTTGCCTGCATTCTTAAAGGCTAATTGCCTTGCGTTCGCGTTGGTATCACTCATAACCGACAACGCTAAAGCAGAGAAAATATCCCCTTCAGAACTGGAAAAGTTTATCCAAAAATGTTCAGACTGAAGTGAAACCAAGTTAAAGGTACCAAAGTTGCTTTCAGTAACATTGACGGTTTGTATTTTAAAAATTATGTTTAGCTATTCCGTGAAGTTTTTTGCACAAAATGCAATAACAGAAGAGTATTTGTTTGAATGCACTAATGAACCTCGAATGTCTTTCAATAAAAAACAAATGTCTAACATGTTCTCGCGAATTTAAGACAAAGAGGTTCTTGTTGAATGTAAGTCGTGAAGAAATATATTTTTTGTATACTTTACCTTCCCCTTTTGCTTTATTTAGAAACGGAAGAGACGAAAGAATAATGAGTAGTTCAAAAAATGGCAATGTTTATGGCCAGTTTTTTTTAATTCGCCAGTTTATAACTGAATGTGGAATTAATCTACTCATGCAGAAGGTAATCCATTATAAAGACAAAAGAAAGTTCTTTTATCTCCAGTCAAATTGAATCATTTATCTTCAGGAAACTTAAATAAATTCTCAAAAGTATCAAATTTCATTGTGACATTACGTTGGAAAAAGTTAAGATACGCAGAAGTTCGTCAGCCGAATATCTAATCAAAGCTATTCCTAAAAGGTGACCTTTTATGGAAAGTTTTTTGTTAAGCTTAGGAATAGTAGTTTTACAACTCTTGTGCGGAAAAAAATTACACTTGACAATGTGTTTTGTTGTTTTGAGGCATGCCTGTATTTCAAAAACGTTGCCATCTTCATTAAAACTAATGTCTGAAAACACTTTATTTCGGTAAGTGCTTTTTATATCTATCTTATTTAAAAGGTTTCGGTGTAAACGTCGAACAAATGCAAAATTTATAAAGTTATCAAAGAAGACAGTAAAAATAAGGAAAATTATGACACACTTTTGTTGATGACATTCAATAAATACTTATCCAGTAAGACTAAAGTAAACAGAATATATTGACTAAAGAAAAGTACTTTCTATATAAAGAAAGTGGTTGCTTCAAGTTTGCAATTTAACACAATATCTAAATTTATTGTTCGAAATTGTTGCTCTTTTTACGCCTCCAAAATCACGGGTTATAGAGAAAATTTTGCTTTTCTTTACAAACACTTAGTAATTCCTATACTTCTTTTAAGTACCTAATATGCCTGATGTAGTTCATTATTATTTCTAAATCTTCCTAAATGCAATCCCATTGGTATTCGAGGAATGCTTAAACTTATACAAAGTTATGAAAATTGCATGGTCTGTGGCGACTATTGTATAGAAAATATGCACAAACATATTCATTCGGGTACTCGTTTGGTAGCAAAAAACGCCTTTTTTAAATGTTCTACTTGAAGAAAGGGTACTTTTCGGTTTAAAAAAAGGTTTCTAAATTGCCGAATAATTTTGAAACCTATCGATTGCTACACTTGACTTCAAGGGCTCCAGACTGCATGTTGTGCACATTCTGTCTAGCGACAAGTGCAAATTCCTCTACGGTAGCAGTAAGAGCTCACATAGTTATTATAACATTTCGAAATGGATATATCGAGTCATATACCTTATAAGCAAAATGAATAAATTGACGGGTACGATGTAATAGGAGTGAACGGAAACTACTAATTGCCCATGAGCGTTACACAACTATACTTAAATAACTACTATATGCATTTAAGTAGGCGTAGTTATGCTTATTAATGCACCGCAAACACGGAAATCTTTAGTTTACTGCAGCCACCTTTACTTTTATCAGTTTAGTTTTCGGTTTAGTGCTTATCCCATCAGTTTAGTTTTAGTTAGTCATATTGAGTTTAATTTTTAATTCAATTTAATTTGCAAGGGACACGTGGTTGTTTTTCAGCTAATCGTACCACATTATCTGTATTGGAAGCTACTGTGTGTGTTTTAAAAAATGAAGGATAAGCCTATCTTTCACGGTTTCATTTTAATCTTTAAATTGCAATATAGACTTGATATTGGTGTGCAGTCCAGTTACAGCTACGTTTGCGCAGATCTTGGTTTCTTTATTGGTTGTATTTTTCACGTTAATTATCGCGCGTAAATTTTCGGTTAGTGAAATAATTATCTCCCATTATTATCTACTTTCATACGCTCAACCTTTTTTATATTGTCTTTTCCGAGATGTGTGCTAAACACAAAAACGCCTATTAAAACCGCACCCGTACGACAGAATTATGGAAATAGTGATGTCTAAGGACCTCCGCGAACTTTATTTTGGTACTGAATGAACATTTTACAATTATAAAAAATATAGCAATAAAAAAACCAAAAGATAACCTTTTTATTCAAGTAAAAAAATTGAAGGCGACATTAGATGCTAGCAAAAGGATACAGTAGATTGTATATCTGACAAAATGTGAAGATAAACATTTGAGTGGGGAATTTAACACACAGTTGAGGTTACTTATTTTGTGGTTTTTGCGTGCTGTACTATAAAAGAACATTAATAAACACCAGAAACTTTTTTAATCATGTGTTCGCGGATGCGTGTAGAGACTCATCTTCCTGTTTGGCCACAATATACCTTATCACAAGCTTTACATGGGATTTGTTGATGGCTTCTTTCTTATCTAGGCAGCCAACCCTATCCTTAGGGTGTACTAACTGTGTGCGTAAAGTAGCCATCGGTTTGAGCGCCACTTTTATTTGGTGTTTCTGCACGTGTCTTTCAACGAGTACAGACACGCCTGAGAGGCGCCCAAAACGAACACATGGCGAGTCCTCCCTTACATTAGGAACGTCTCTGAACTCGTTCAAAGACACTTGCGGAAACACCAAATAAAAGTGGCGCACAAACCGATGGCTACTTTACGCACCCAGTTAGTACACCCTAAGGATAGGGTTGGCTACCTCGATAAGAAAGAAGCCATCTACAAAATTCAATGTTAAGTTTGTGATAAGGTATATTGTGGCCAAACAGGAAGATCTGTCTCTACACGCATCCGCGAGCGCCAATCGGCAGCAAAGAGCCATAACCATTTTTCCGAAGTGGCTATGCATTGCCTTGACACAGGACATACTTTTGCATGGGACAAAACACGCATCGTTGGAGTTTGCCCCTCCAAAAAAGGCCGAGAATTTCTTGAGGCCATGCACTCCGATGACTCATGCATCAACCAGCGTATTGAGTTAGCCGGAGTGTATAAACACCTCAAAGAAAGGTGGAAAAGACTGCAACCGACAAACATGGACCAACATGAACCGCAATTAGCGTCTACCCCGGATAACGTGGACTGACCCCGGACTAACTCAAATTACAGGTGCTCATTAGTCATTACGGCATTGCGACTGATAATCATGTCCATCACGATGTGACGCAAATTGTAACCCGCAATTAACACCCACATCAGACTGACTATATAACTGTATGAGCACTTTGAAATGTTAACCGTTGTTAACAAATTTCGCTCAAGTCTGACGACGAACTGGGATCCAGTGTCGAAAATTTACTCAATAAACTTACTTATTTCCCAAAGGATGCCTTTCCATGAAAATACATTTCATGGGATGCCTGCCTTTCGGTCTATACGAAACACTAATTGCTGTTCATGATCCCCTGCTCCTTGTACTTGTACTTGTTACGGCTGTGATCATGCCTGATCTAGCCGACCTTAATGATGTCACGAACGGTACCTCTCCATGCGTGGCGATTGGCGGCAGCGGATCTCGAAAGCTCCACCCAGTCCCTTCTCCAGCGACGGAGGCCGAAGATAGAATGTCCAAGAACTGCTTCCATGTCTTGACGGACGGTGTCTAGCCAGGTCTTCAGTTGCCCTCCTCTTCGACGTTCCCAGGTGGGCTGCGGTGCCGGGTCGAGGGCAGCATACACAAGCTCGTGGGGCGGACGACGGAGAACGTGTCCAAACCACCTCAGTCGCCTTTCTTGAATGGCCTGAGATATCCTCGTGATACGATCGCAGCGGATGCGAACTGTCTCATTTGAGATGAAGTCGCTATACTTAACTCGCAGGATCGTCCTCAGGCACTGCTGGTCAAAGACCTCCAGTCTTCGCTCATCTTCAGCGCGCACAGCCCAGCATTCACATCCATAGAGGAGGACTGACCGGATGGATGCACGGTATACACGAATCTTCCTGGCGATGGAGATGTCACGTCGGATCCATAGGCGCTTTCGAAGGGTTGAGAAAACCCAGCAAGCAGCATCGATACGGAAGACAATGTCGTCCTTGCTCTGCCCATTCGGTAGCAGCCTCGCCCCGAGGTATTTAAAGCTGTCTACTTCTTCAAGTTGACCGCCATTAATCCTCAGGGGTGCCTTTTCCTGATCAGGGATGCAGCTCGAGAACAACTTCGTCCTTCCGGAATTTATGGACATGCCTACCGACATAGCGATCTCATTTAACCGCGACACAACTGACTGTAGACCATCAAAGTTTGAGGCTAACAGCGCAATATCATCGGCGTAGTCAAGATCGGTAAGTCGGCGTCCGGGTGCAAGTTCAACACCGTCCTCTTCATGTAGGGCTTTGCCGATAATCCAGTCAATGACGCAGTTAAACAGAATGGGCGAAAGGACGCAGCCCTGTCAGACACCAGACCGGATATCGAACGACTGAGAGAGATTGTTGTGGACCAGGACTCGTGCGGTGGTAGACCGATAGTAGGCCTTAATCATCGCTATGAGTTTGGTCGGAATTCCATCCAGTTCCATTATTCGCCACAGGGACTCACGATGGATGGAATCGAATGCGGCGGCAAAGTCGATGAAGCAAACGGCCGTCGGTTGCTGTTAGCTATGGCGGAATTCTAGAGTGCGCCTCAGTGTGAATATTTGATCCGCACATCCACGCCCAGCTCGGAATCCGGCTTGGTTGGGTCGTGTCCTGGAGTCACGTACAGACTGGAAGCGCCTGAGAAGAACAACAGCGAAGATCTTTGCAGCAACATCGATAAGACTTATGCCACGGTAGTTCTCGCATCTTGTCTTATCTCCCTTCTTGTGGACAGGTACAAGGATACCTGAGCCCCAGTCATCGGGAACGGTCTCTTCTCGCCACGCCTGTACAATCACCTCATGGAGCCGAGGAGCCAGGGTGTCGACACAGGACTTGTAGATTTCTGCAGGAATACCGTCCTCTCCGCACGCCTTGTTGTTGCGTAGCCTCTGCATTGCATCGGTAACTTCGTCTTCGGAAGGGATGTCACACGACACTGCGTAGGCAGGAGGATTGAAAATCCGCTGTGGAGGAGAGGGAGGGTGTGATGGGTTGTTCGTCAAACTTGAGTAGGTGCTCGAAGTGTTCACGCCAGCGATCGACCTTGGCCGAGTTGTCGGCAATAAATCCTCCATTCACATCGCGAACAGAATCACAGAGTGTCGGGGGCTTTCCACTAACCTGGCGTATGATTTGGTGCAATTTTCGGGTGTCACCAACATTAGAAGCCTGCTCCATAGAAGTCGCCGTTTCGGACCAATACTTTTGCCGATCATCTCTGGCCGACTTTGCTGTCAGCTTTCGAAGTTGGCGGAAGGAGGCATCGTTCCGGGACCTGGCTCGAGTCGTCTCAGCCGATAGCTGCAGGGTTCTTCCGCTGATCCAGTCACTGCGGCGCCGCTGAGTGAATCCGAGAATCTTCTCAGATGCCCCATAGATGGATGTTTTCAGTGATGGCCACTTGCTACTGCCCTCGTTGTCAGCCTGGGTCATAAGACGGGACTGGATTTCTGTGCTTAAAGCCTCGGTAGTGTTGGTTTGCCGGAGCTTGGCGACATCAAGGCGTCTCGCACGTGGCAGTTTGGGCACAGATGAGAGGTGAACCTTCAGGCGCGTGCGAACGAGAACATGGTCAGACCCGTGGACGTTACCAGTTTCGGCACCTCGCATCGACCTGCTATCGTGGACCCAGCTGCGAAACCGTGAACCAACTAGAATGTAATCGATCTGACTGGCGGTACAGCCATCGTTCGAATACCAAGTCAGTAGATGTTTGTGACGATGCTGAAAGCATGTGTTGGCAACAAACAGTCGGTTCTGTTCGGCAAACTGCAGCATCCTCTCACCATTGTCCGTTCGAGAGCCACGCCCAAAACGACCAAGAAGGTGGCTGTTTGTCGGGTCACCGGGCCCAGTCCAGCCATTTCAGTCCCCGGCAACAATTAGCAGATCTCGACGAGGGAGTCGTTCAGCTAGCTCCTGCAGCTGCGAGTAGAAATTATCTTTCTCTTGCTGTTCAGCCGCCGACGTAGGTGCATACACAGATACGACCGAGATGTTCGTAAAATGGCCTTTTAGTCGAACATAGGCCATTCGCTCGTTGACTGGTTCCCATGCTAGTAGTGCACGGTTAGCTTCTTCCGAGAGGGCAATAGCCACACCGTGCCTACCAGATGAGTCACTCGGACTGCTGTGTTACAAGGTGAAATAAGAATCAACCCCCGGGATTTTGATTTCTCGGGCGCCTGAGTCGGGCAGTCGGACCTCTGACAAGCAACAAACATCCACGTGATATTCATGGAGACTGTGCGCTGTCAGACATTGAGTACCAGGCTGCAGAAATGTTCGCACATTCCAGCATCCAATAGCAAGAGTCCGTTTTTTGTTTAGCAGTCCAGCTTGCACATTATTCGCCCGCACCACCGGACAAGGGTTGCGGAGCGCGTCGGTTCCCGCGGACGCCGTAGCAGTGGTCGTAGTAAGGAAAGGAGATATCATAAGGTTTCTTGGGAATTTTGAATACAGGCGGGTC
>JAYGXS010001972.1:0-11774 GCA_036362985.1 Ligula intestinalis | reverse complement strand
AAGCACAGAGTTAATAAAATACACACCGCAAACGGTGGAGTGAGTAGCTTTCACTCGAAATGTGAGAAAATATGATTACTCCGCCCTATGGATTGCAAGATTCTTGGTGAAGTAGCGTTTTCAGCCGCCGAACCGAGAATGAAATGAAGAAAATTTGATGTTCTGTCCAGTAGGTTAATATTCACTACAAAGGAGCTGCCAAAAGGTGTATGCCTGTAACTTCCGCTTAGCTCAAAACCTTGCTCGGTTCACTCGGTCAGGACATTGAAGTGTTTTTTGGACCTTCGGTATTCGGTTTTTCGGTGCTGGTGGAGAGAATGTGTCCACTATTCAACTGGACGCTTCGGACCGTTAGGCATGGTACATTTCTATCCAGGACATCATTGCGGCTGGATTAGTCCATCCTGAGCACAGCCGCATCAAGTACGAATACAACCCCCCTCCATGTCTGAATCACGGATGAACTTATATCACGTGCCCGCGAGACTTCGCAGTATCCTCATAGAGTTCTACAATGTACTGACCGCATTATGATTTAGTGGTCGCTTTAAATTCCAACAAGTATTCTTGAAGCTATGGTCGATAAAAGTATTAAAGTGGGCCGGAATTGGTTGACGAAACTTAGATCTCCGGCATAGACAATTCTTTTGAAAAAGAGCATTTTTCTCCAGTAAAACTCTTAGAGCAATATTTATATGACAGGGATTGTTATAATAATGCTGATATAACTATGATAACTATGCCAACATAAGTCGCAGCAAGCTTAGCAGCCTATTTGCAAGAAGAAAGTTCGTCATTCGTATTCCCGCTCCTCCACATTGCGAGACATAACACCTTTAATTTCGACAAATAG
Organism: Ligula intestinalis; assembly: GCA_036362985.1. Taxonomy (NCBI): domain Eukaryota; kingdom Metazoa; phylum Platyhelminthes; class Cestoda; order Diphyllobothriidea; family Diphyllobothriidae; genus Ligula; species Ligula intestinalis. The sequence continues at coordinate 10,921 of JAYGXS010001972.1, read as the reverse complement.
AAGATTATGTAACATTATTAAGATGTCATACCTCCATTAAATTATAAACATGAAATTACACGAAAGAAGATATACATTTTTAAATGCTGCGAAAGTTTGCTCAACCTTATCTGCGCACAACAGTTAAGCGTGCTTTTCCAAATGCAGTCTTTAATCAATAGAGGTGAGCAGTGAAAGTTGAACTTCGTGCCATAGAATTTTACACACAGTGCTATAAACTTTTTGTGATACACAAGTACCACACCGCAGACTGGTGTTCATCAGTGCGACCGTTGAGAATTATAACACAAAAAACTAAGATGCAAACCATGAGCATGGAAGCAGCTTATAACTCCAAAGGCTGCTGATTGTGAAATCGCCATAGAGGCCATCCGTGTGCTGTCGAAGATCTTGAAAGAAACCTCGAGTGGCAAAAGCAGCTTATGTAGCCTCACTCATATACCCCCAAGTTCCAGCATTTTGTCCTGCAAAAACGGTGGTTCGAGAGTTTTGTGGGGTGGGGAAATAGGATAGGTGGAGAAGAATCTTTTTAGAAGTAAGTGCAAAGCGAAAAGATCGAGTCGAAGTTGCTTCACGCGGCCATTAGGAGCAAATTGTTTTGCAGTTAAATTGAAGGTGTGCGCGGCGCTTCGCGCCGCGGACTATACTAATCTGACTCCAGAACGGTCAGTTGGACCTCATGTAAGTTGAAGTAGATGACCTCCTAAACACTATTTCAATTTTTTATGGAAATTTATTAAAGCTGCAATTTGATAATCAGGTTTTTCCGCAATAAGTTAAATGGTAATGCAGATTAGGAAAATCGATAGATATAAATCAATAAAACTTCTAAATACCGCAAAATAGAAATGAATTTAGCATTAATTAAAGTATATTCCACCGCGTTTCCTAATTTCCCGCCCATAAACACCACTTTCATAGGAAAACATGCAGGTTGTAGGAATTAATGAGTGGGGCTACATAAGCTGCCATTGCCCCTCGAGTTTAAAGAACCACCTGCTATTCAAATTTCTGAGTACACTAGCCAATATTTTGGCTTAAGATCAAATATTCATAATAAACTTATTTTTGTCCAGGAAAAGTAGAATAATATCTTTCTAACGTTGCAGTTACAGCATATATTTTTCTGGAGTTTGACAGCAACGTTATATGAAAACAATTAGTGTTATTTTGCGGTTATCGATGACTTAAATGACTTAAACCTCATTCTATTCATTATTAATCATAAAAAAATGTCAAGCAACATCCTTAATGCAGTTGTGTGCGCAAAGAAAACAGATGAGTACAAGCACTTTCATCAAAATCAAACTGTAAGCCTTCCTTTTTAAGGGATTCTTTGGATGGGATACAACAATATGGGTTTTCCCACAGGCCTCGCTACTATATGCCACACCGGCAAAGTGCTTATCCTTTGGAGGTGGCTTAAGCTACACATTCATTCCCATTAACGACATGACCTTTTGAACAGACAGGACGAATGCTTCGTTCACGCATGCAGCAATATAAGCTAGCTGTCAGACGGGAAGACGCACTGTCGTAAATGGCGGCCAGCTACTATGACATGGATCACGAATTTACCTTCAAAGCCGAAAGAGTAATTGCTCACACCGACAGCAAGACCGCACGACAGCTAAATGAAGCCTGGGCTTCGGATGACAACACAGTCAATCGAGCTGGCACACACCTAAAACGCTCTTCGCAGGCATAAATGCACGACAGAGACTGGTGATTAAATAGCCGCACTTCCCCTTTTACATCCATCCATCTTACACTTCTCCCATCCCCCCTACTCTTCGTCCCCCTTTTCCCTATAACAGCTGATTGGTTGTTGCCCCTAATAACGGTTCATCGCTGACATAAGATCTCCAAAAGAGCTCTTAAGGTCAGAAAAATAAAATTACAATTCCGGTGACTTCCAATGACTTCTTATTCTACACAAATACCTGGGATGCGAACCTTAACTCATCCCATGTTCCCTTCGAGTCAGTCCCGTTTAAAAATGCACCATCTTCGTAGGCGTTCGTTGGCATACACCACTTAAGAATGCACCTCAGTTTCTACGGTAGAGGAGGTATAACGATTCATTTAATAGGTATTTTCCGCAAAACGTCATATTTCAGTTCTCAAGCTCTATCCACTGAGTGTAGTTTTACTTCCTTCTATAATACTTTTATAATGTATGCAGTAAGAGATAAGATAGCGTGAGAATGGACGTAGCATGGACAGAGACAAATCAACAATTGTCCTGCGTAGCTGACGTTTGCTGCTTTTATTTACTCTGACGATGGCTTCTCGTGTGGAACCGAAAGCCCAGAATTCAACTATTGTTCCAGAGATCACGCCTTCCTCTTCTTTACAAATAGAACCTGGGGCACGCATATTTGGTTCTATTCGTAATTAAGGATATCCTGCAAAAAGGGGAAAATACAGTTTTGTCGTATTCATGCTTCGGTTTATTCATCATATTTTCAAAATGATAGTGACGGTTCAGACAGTAATTCCTTAAGAATGAACATTTAATTTGGAGGACAATAAATTAAGTCTGCATACCCAACGAGAGAATGGGGGACTCAGTGCTACCATAGGTACAGGTACAAAGTAAACGATTCAAAGACTTTCATGCCACCTACAAAGCGCCCTGCAACGTTTGGGCCTTTTTAAACAGGGTTTTTAGGGTAGGTGGGGATAATGAGACGGGATTTCATGGGAGGTCACGTTACCAAGGGCAACCACGTCTCAATGACTGGCTTGCGAGGCTGGTACTGCCACACGAACGCCAACCATCAATAAGTAAGCCGAATGATATGAAGGAGATATAAAGGTTAAAAGTTTACCGTTCCCACCTGGAAGGCGTAATACTTATGATGCTGCAGGTCGATAGAGATGTGTGAATTTTTCATATATAAAAAAGTCTGCATTAGGACAGGGTGTTTTAACGCTGCTGTATTGGAAACAATTTGGTTCGTTTTACACTAAAATGCGGCACCATAAATAAAATTGGACATTTACTTGCAATTTGGGAAATTCTTAAATCCTTTATTGTTTAAAATACCGTGGTTTCTTTGATTTTCCTCAAAAATATGTTGTGGTTAGTAGATCACCTATATTTACTTACCTGAGGTGCAAATTACCGCGCATATTTTAAGCTTTACGTAAGACTATTTTATTTTATTTGTTCAACTTATTTATTATCAAATTCACTTTTCACTTTACTTTCAGTTCATCATCGTGCTTAGCATTTATGTTTAAGCGTTACATTATTTTTTTTAAAAAGTTCGTTTATTTTGCTACAGTTTACGTTTTTTAGCTAATTCTTTTCATTGTTGTTGATAAACATTCCATTACTAAAATAATTTTAACTTTTTTTTCTGGTTTAAAAAATATTTTTTTTATCTATGATCCTTCTTATTGTACTGCGCAAGCTGCATACACTTAATTAATACCCATTCCTACGTTATAGAGATTTTGGTGTCTGCTTAAAATTAAGTTCAACCAAGCGGTAAATCTACTGTCAAGATATCGAAGTTTTAGGTCCGATTGAATATTCAATTTCAATTAAGGGTTGGGATTCGCTTTAGCGTTAGTTGTTTGGTTTGGGTTAAAGTTATGGTTCGTTTCAGGGTTAGGATTAGATTTGGTCGCTCACCACTCACTAGTGACTGTCTACGATATTTCAGCTTAAAGTGAGTTAACTATTTCTAGTTACAACTATTAGCAAATTGTGCACTATTCCATAACTTGAGTTGGCGAATTTAAACAATTTTCCTATGAATCTATGTGTCCACATAATTTGAACGCTTCATTTACCATCATGTTTCCATTTTGTCTTTATAACATTCCCTAGCATTAATACGGTTAAAATGGACCTTTTCTATTTATTAGAAAGTTGCAAATACAGATAACAACCCAGCAAGAAACAAAATTATTCATTTGCAATTAGAAACCACGGGTACTGCATTGTGAAAAATTCCCAAAAACTTACGAAACTTGCATAAATTATGTCTCAAAATTACAGATGTTGAGCCTGCACCAAGTCTGACTTTGGGTCGTTCCTCCACACAAGAAATTAAAGACAGTGGCAAAAAGGTGTAATGAAGAGGACTACGACCGAAGGCCGTAAGGATGTTGTCGGGAAAAGCGCTAATTCCTGACAATATAAATTTGACAGTTTTACGCAGCAGGGGTTCCTATAACAAGGCGGGTGCAGATTAATAAATGCAACAAAGGAAGGTTGCTCCACGTTTCGTCGTCAACTGCCATGAGGAAACTTCGTCGCTTGCGTCCAATTCCATGATATAATCCCATCATTTATTAACGGCAAATTTAACTTCAATGAATAGTATGCATTTAGCATACCTGCATGCAGTGCTAGTTAAGAAGGTTAATGAAAGGCGAGTTAGAGCTCTTAGGTAGCGATGGCTATTTTTGGTGTTTATTTGCAGTGGCTTGCTATTTACGTATACCTTGTTCGCAAGTTAGCCTAACTGAGTAACTGCATCTATGTTTTGTTCAAGATGGTAGTAATTGAAACAACACTTTAACTGTAGCCATCAGTGAAGAATTTGTGTTAAGTCGCTACCGCTTACTTCCGGCATCAAATAACTGACTGTTTTAGACAGCAGACCAATCCTCAAGGCTAGAAAGGAAGTCGACTAAGAGAATGACGTCCGTAGTTTAGTTAGTGCATATGCCTAGCTATAATTACTTGTTCGGATCCTGCCAAGTGATATATATCACGCTTTTTCAGAAGAGGAAGGTGCAATCGCAGGGACGAGACATTTATTTGCTTGACGTTTTGAATTCCGTCACGGGCTCTTCATCAGTGAGACAGGAGTATACACAACATAAAGGTGCACTATTTATAAGTCACAGTCACTATACTTTTGCACACTTCTGACAATTAATGACTGTTCTATCGAGGTAGGTGTTCGCTTCTGCGCCGAAATTCGGAACGCAACCTGCTTTACTTCCATAACGCATGATTGAATTACACCTGACGAGTGCTCGGCGATCCGGTTACCTGGATTCTGTGTTAGATGACGCGTACGCATATGTGTTTCCCAAATCGGGCCTTGCTGTGGCAAGATGGAATAACCTCACCGATTATGGATTTGATAAGGTGTTGCAGTTGTTTAGAGACTGAAACCTCGCAATTTGTGACTTATGTTATTCGCGGCTCACACGATCGGCCCCTTTTCAATTACTTCCTAGGACTAGTATGTTCACTAATATAGCGTTTTTGTTCAAATGGCTGTCAACAAGATTGGGGCTGAGGCTGTTTTGTTTCTTTTTTGACAATGCTTTCATCTTACGTGAACAGCGCATTTGGTCAGACAAGCCTCGTCCATGAAAGAGCTTTAACTCGCCTGCGGTTGACTGCATTCCAGCTCGACATTCGCCATAGGTACAACATATCAGAGTATTCATAAAGACTCCGACAATTACGAAAACCCGATAATGAAATAAACAATGGATGTTATTGTGTAATTTTAAGTGCCATGTGGATTTCCGTCTAAAACTGATTAAGCAACAGGTACTATCAGGCGACGCGTCCGTCTGCTCAAGGTGTACATTCGCCTCGCCTGAGATACACTACTATAGATAGAGTTCGCACGAACAAGTAATCTGAAGATGTTAGGGGAATTCATTTATCTTTACTATAGGCCTAAGGGTCAGAAAATGAGTCAAAGGCTTGCATGCAAAAGCGTGCAAAAGGTATTTATAAATATTTTTTATGAAAATGCAAACAAATACCTCGCAGTTAAACTTTCAGACGTGTGTGTCCAGGTGACAAACGCCATAGGCAAATTACTAAAACATGCACTGCCTCTAATTTGAAAACAATACTTATTTCCAAACGCAAATAGTCGACTATTACAGATGAGAAGGGCTGAACATGATTTTATTGAGAACTTTGGTGTCACCAGTGTCCATTGTCCTCGAAAATGATCGGCATCCGGTGAGATGAAGTCCTCAACCTCGTTCCCCTCAGACCTATCACTAGGAACAATCACCATTTCCTTCAAATATGCCATAGCAAAGTAATTGCGGGTGTAAATCATTTGCGCGGCTGGTTGCCAAAACTCACTGGCGTCGCTTGCCTCCCAGTGTGACTGCAGGTTGCAGAACTCCTTACTGGCTTGGTCGGAATACGGGGTTAATAAGCGTGCGTTATAACCACCCACCACAAACACTCGTCCATTTGGAAGGACAACAGCTGCTCCGGCCACTCTGCTCACCCGCATTGATGGTAAACTATGAACTCTTCACGTGCAACACTATAGTCAAGTAAAACTGTGTAAGGACGCAGTGAATGCTTCAGATTAATTTCTTTGAGAAATTGCTAATGCATGGACTAAGTTTATATAAGGTTCTAGCTTATGTGTATCGTCTAAATAACGGTCACAGACTTGTTGACTTTGCACTGCTGAATGCTTATTTTGCGGATGTTCGCCTGTTTTTCCGTGTACGTATTTAGTACTGGCAATTAGATTGCACTCCCCACACGGAAACATTCAGCTTCCTGCAGTGCCGAGCACCACTTTATGTGCCCGAATCTTAGTTGATCACTGTTTCAAACACATTCACAAGCGGATGACTACTGACAAATGAAAAGCCTATGTCCCCCATTATTATCCTCCTGTTGCTTGCTACACCTCCTCTCTGAAGATGAACGCATGTAAGAATTTGAAGTCTTAGAACAATAAACCAATTAATCCGGTGCTCGATACGTCTTATTTTTTGTAGATGCAAACAACTGCAAGGTGAACCTTTTTGTGCATACGAGTTTGCGAAATGCTCCAATATCTGCAGTACGACAGTAGAAAAGTAAAATTTATCAGGCTTTACCGATTCTGCTGGCGAATAAATAGTTCCACAGTGTTTACGGGTTTTTTATCAATATTTATACCACCACAAATTATAATACCAATGTCCATTTGGTACCTTTCTCCTGAACGGCTAATTTTGATAGTACAGCAGGGTATACGGGAACGCGGGAAGGCCAGGGTTTTAGCCAAAATCCAACGACGGGTTTGAACGTTGCATTTATTAATTCGTGCGTTCCTTCCTTCAATCACAAGGACGTTATCTAAAACAAGCGTTAGCATTTTCAAGGCTGAATGCTTATTCGAAGTTTCACTGCAGTTGAAAAACCATCAATTCGCTGTCGAGCGCTAACATATGGGCCCTAACTACAGTACACACCACAGATCACGCAACGTTCCGACATATGTGAAAGATTCTTACTCAGTCGGTGATCAGCATTGACTCAAGTTGTGAAACTTATTATCGTGAAGTCAATTTTGAAGTTAATTCAGTCAGGATAGGATTCGCACCTTGTAGCAAACTTTATTCTGACCACTAGAAAAACGTATCGATTGTAAAAACTGGTTAATTATGTAGTATGCTTTTTTATCATTACGTTTGCACTGCCATTATAAAGGCAAATATTTTTCATGGAAACCTTGTAGGAAAATAACCATTTCTTGTATTTTTTGATAGAATGTAACACCTTCTCCAAATGTTTTACTTTGAGAACGGGTGGCTTTCGGTTTCAAAAAAAGTTGCCCATTATTACCTTTTTTAGAATTTTGAGGTTTTTATCCATAATATATCGTATTCGTCAATTATTATAATTTTGCTTGTACTTAATATAATATGTTTTACATCTTTTTCAGTATGTAATTACAATTTTGTCACTTCTTCCTCAAACTGTAGGCCAAAAAGTACTTTTACTTAAACAGGATGCTCACAATGCGCAATTTGCAAAATTGAATTTGAGTATTGAAGTCACCAGTTTGAATAATTATTCGGCAATTGAGCAACTGTTTTAAAACCGAAAGCAACCCTTTTTGAGCACAAAATTTTGAGAAAACGTAATTGGCTATCAAGCGAGTACAAGAAATAATATTTGTGTGCATGTTTAACATAAAATTTATTTCAATTTATAAATGCAGTCACAATCAATGATAAAGAGGCATTTTAATTAAGCAGCAAGTTTTTACAATAAATTGGATTTGCTTGTGGCCAAAACAAAGCTCGTTAAAAAGCCCGCCTACCATCCTGATTTAAATGTCTTCAGAATAGTCAACATTATAATCGATATCAAAACTTGAGTCAATGCTGATTACCGAATGAATATCAATCTTTCGCATATGTCAGAATGTTGCGTGATCTTTGGTGTCTAATGTGTAAGCGGTTGCATCGCAGTGCGTTACACGGAAGAGGCGGGGTAGTTGTTATATTTGCGACACTGAAGTACAGTAGTCGCCAAAGACCATGCATCTTGCATAACTTTGTAGATGATTAATGATTACTTGAATACCTGTGTGAATTCATTAAGGAAAACTTTTAAATAATAATGCACTGCATTAGTCATATTGAGTCCTTAAAATGTATAGGAATAACTCTCTCTCTCATGCGCGGGTTCATATCCTGCCAAACGCCTAGCGTTTTTCACACTTGGGTCAACTCAAATTAAGCAAATCTGCCAAACCAACTTAATAATTAAGTCAGCCTAGTGGTATTTCTGGTGGATTCTAGATGATTGCGTAGGAAATCCTGCTTGGGCAGTCAACTTGCTCCCGTATTGGTGGATTCCATATGAGCGAAAAGTTGAGCGGGTAATATCGATCCAAGTGTGATTAAACTCATGGCGTGAAGCGGGCGTTTGTAGCTTAGTGGTAGAGCGTTAGCCTCTGGCAAAGGCTTTTTCTGATGCGCGGGTTCAAATCCTGCCAAACGCCTACAGTTTTTCACACTTGGGTCAACTCAAACTTAGTGTTTGTTAAGAAAAATACCTATTCAAACTTTTATTGTTATGTACAGCGTTAATTTCCTTTGCAAATGTTTGGTCTGATGAAGAGTTGCTGAAAAAAATTGTTTGCCAAAAACTGACTTCTTAAGTAAAATCTTCTTGATAATCCCGTGTTTCTTGTGACACAAAAAAGACCTTTAAATTACAACAATAAATTAAGATATTGAGTTAAATTAAAAACTTGAAGCAACCACTTTCTATGTATAAAAACAACTTCTTTAGTCAAGATATTCTGTAAACTTTACTCATGGTCGAGAGGTTATCTTGTCCGCAGTGGAGTTTTGAGCCTACTTTGCCTAAAGCTTTCCAAAAAAGGTAACCTCTTACGAAGTCCTTTCATAAGACGGCGGTCTTCTGCGTATATTAAGTTTTTGCAACGTAATACCACAATGATATTTCAGAATTTTGAGCACTTATTAAAGTTCCCTAAAGAATAACGATTCAATTTGACTCAAGCTGAAAGAACCTTCTTTTCTCTTCATTATTGATTATTTGTCACATAAGTGGATTGATTTGACTTTGTGATAAAATTGTGCTGGCTCTATATACAACCATTTAGTGAATAACTTATTTTCGTTCTGTCTCCTCGGTTTCTGAGTAAAGCAAAAAGGTGAACGTAAAGCACAGAGGACCTATATTGATACACACTTACATTCAATAAGGCCTTCTTTGTCTTACGTACACGTTAGCATGGTCGATATTTTGTTTTTGGTCCAAACACAAAATGCGCATCCTTTATGCCTTTCAAACAAACACTTCATTTTGGCAAAAAAACTTTACAGGATAGCTAAACATTATTGTAAGATCGAAATCTACAATCGTAGTGCAAGCAAATGTGATTAATTTAACTCGGATTCACTTGATTGCGAACAATAATCGACAACGTTTTCCAGTTCGGGAAGGGATATTTTTGATTTCTGTTTTACTTATTTTGGCCTTACTTCATACTATAATTGACATTAGCCTGCAGTTTGGTTCTCTGTTTCAACTTAGCATAGGGGTTTCCTTCCGTATGAGACTACTCTCAATTTTCCCAAAATAAATGGCCATTTTCTTTATTAAATTTAACAAAAATGACGATTTAACTCTTATAAAGGCTTTTGCAGAACACAAAGAACTCAATGAATAAAATACTTTTACTTAATATGTACCTAGGTACCTAGTCTTATTTCATCATGAAGGTTGTATGGTCATTGGCGGCTACGGTATATCCCGCTCACTAGACAGTATTTTAAATGCACTTGAGTCATTAACGTCTCTGTCCAAACACGAAACTGCTCCCTTTCAAAATATGTGTGTAGAAAATTCCGGAGGATATGTTCGTGGCTACACATTGGATTTCTATTATTAACGATGGCAACCACCGAATTGACGATAGATGGGGTGCATTGGCAGATGTCTAATTTCCTTTCAGAGCAATACGCGAAAAACCTACACTTGTGTTATACGGAACACAGTGTACAAATCATTCCACTGTTCAAGCAATACGGAAAAAATGAAATGTTAATGACAAAATAGGACTTTTACACGTAGACAAAGCAGCAAATATTAGTTATATAGTGTAAAGTTTGTCAACAAAAAAGTAAACTATGACTAAAATTAAAATTATGAAAATAATTGTGTCCAGAATTGTGGAATAAATAGGAAACTCTGGCATTAAAGCAAATTAACGAACTAGAAAAGTTAAAATATTATAAGGCAAAATAACATATCTAAGAACTGCCTAAAACTACGCTCAGTCAACTAAAGAAAGAAAGCACAAAATTAGCCAAACTAACAAAAGTTAAAATGCATCTAAAACTAAAATTAACTGATAATACATAAGCATGAGGTGTTGACTAAACTAAATCTTAACTTAAATAGGTCAACTGAGGGCAATCTTACACGCATATAATTAAAACAAAAAGGCAAGTATAACATAAATAAGCAAAATAAGCAAGAGTAACCTACATTAAAATAAAAAAATTAAACTAAAAATATACTTTTAGTAAACTAGCTGACAAAGGTCATGCAACACTTATGATAAAAAATGACTTGGTAATTTAGCATATTTCAGAAGATAAATTGGCGAACATACGTTTGTTTTCGATAAATTCTCGTCAG
>JAYGXS010001970.1:0-11789 GCA_036362985.1 Ligula intestinalis | reverse complement strand
GCAAATATAGTCCTATATTTGACATGATTACAGAGTTGTTTCCGCCCTCAGTGACTAGTAACTAGTCATTGATTTAAAACCTGTCCATGTACATTCTATTCAGGCAAGTGAATTGATAGTACTGATTTTCATTGATAAACGCTTACCCGACCGCTAACAGAACTCATCTGCTCCGCTCTGTCTACGGTCTCAACAGAGGCACTGAAAACCGTAGCAGTTGGAATTGTAGGCAGAGAGCGTTGCCACAAAGATGGAGGAGGCAGGACTATACATTGCTGGCTTATGAGCCGTCGTCAGCCAGTCATAAGCAGATAAGTTGAGTCCTACCACAGTCGCAAACGCGCAAGCTATTTGCTCACAGTTATACGCCCTAATGATTGAGTTACAAGCTCGATGTCTTGCATGTTTATGTCAAGAGTTATTGACATTCATTGATGAACGCTCACGCGACCACCAGCGGTACGCATGTGTTCCACTCTACTGGCTTATGACAATGCCACTGCGCTTATAGAGCGCTTTTGGCGGAAAACCATTGGTTAACTAAACAAACACTTGTACGAAGGCCGTTTGCCCTAAAAATGTCTGAGCAAGGTTTACCACCACTAATGTGCCCGTAATAATTGTGACTTTTTCCGGATATATCGTGCATATTCGCGTGTATAAAGGCATTGTTGGTTCCAGGAAAACATATCAATTGATCTGGGGCGTAAATCTAAAACTCGCCATAATTAAATCTCACTATTACCTGTTACTTTGATACGTTGTTATCAGGTGGCCAGTTGCTCCCGGCAGCGGTCATTGGTGTTGGTGCGGTTTAAAACGCCACAGCCACCGAACTAACGTCCGAACCACACCGACATATAATGACGAGCTTGTGCACATATTGAGAGCGAGCGAAATAGAGAGTTGCTTCACACTTTGCGACCTGCAGACCATTGACCGAATTCCATTCCACACATACGCGCATGCAGGTAGCCGCGACTGCATAAGAGGCTAGTTGAAGACGACGACGCCGGACGAGTCAGTGTCCGCAAAGCCCCACCCCCACCTCACCCCGATCTCCGACCATGCAACACAGTAGATGGATACCATTTGCATTTGCTGCAGTACATCATACAGTAAATTGCATAACTGACGAAATGTGAAGGTCAACATTTGAGTGAGGGGATGCAAGACCCATTTGAGGTTGTTTGCTTTGTAGATTGTGTTGACTTGAGGCACAAAATGCCGGTTACTATAAATTAGTTCCGTTCAGATCAATAAACTGGGAAAAAAAGAGGCCAAACTGGGCAAAATCCAGTGTTTGTTGATATCTGAGGAATTGCCTACGCTATTAAATGCAGTGGAAAAGAACTTCTTGGTTGTACATATTTGCCTATAGAAGAGCATTCATAAAGAGCAGGAAATGTTAAATTATTTGTTTGTACAAAAGGAAAAATGTTGTTTTCCGTTCACGAAAGTGAGGTTAGCGTATGCATGGGATAAAACATGGTGGTCGGGAAAAGAAAAATAAAATGAGTTTAAAATATTTTCCTTTTAAATCTGTCAAGTTTTGTGACCTAATGATCAGTAATGCAAGCACATACTCAGAAAATATCAGGTTAACATAGAAAAAATAAGTCCCTTCATTTGCAGTGTGGTATGTATCCCCCATTTTTAGCGAGGTCAGAAAACTGGTCAAAATATCCCATTTTGATTTTAACTTCATAAGGCATTTTTAAAACTGCCTTATTTAGGTAAATTCCTTTAAGCAATATTTTATGACGAAGTTTTTGGTAAACAGGTAGAACAATATCAACATCTAGGAACAAGCAAATAAAAACCCTGAAATTCATAAAAATGTAAGCATAATTTCAAAAGCAATCTCAATGTTATCCCAGTAAACCTCTCGAAATAAGTGCGATGGAATGCGACCGAAGGAAATTTCTGTCATTTTACACAAGATGGTATTTTTACGACTGCATATTGCAAATGGATTAAAATGTATTAGTCACTGACGGATATCTCCACGCCTGAGCTTAATTACTCGCTTACTACAGTGAGTACCCAGTGAGTGCATTCCGGTGGGCATCACGTTTGATTAGTCTACCATATTTCAAAGGACGCTGCAACAAAGAAACAACTGGAAGATGTTAGGAAATCATATTTTATTAGGAACTAGAGCTTTAGGCTGTTCGGTAACAATCCAGCTTTGCATAGTCCATGTTACATCATTTCAAAAACTGTTGTTTTCAAATTTATTTCACGTGTGCTGCTTTATTCACTCAAATTGTTGCTTGAACTGAATATTTTTACCTTTAAAAATTAATTTGTTTAGATGCTCCCATTTTGCATTCTCTCCTAGTTAGAAAGTATTCTAAAACCTGACATTTCTTGAGCATATAATATTAGTTGAAACACTTTAATAAGACTTCTTTTGTATTGAGAGGTTCCCTCTTAGACTTTTGAGAGGGAAGATTGGACTATTATCACGAACGGAGCATTTCCTTATACAAATTCCTGGATTTTATCAATCTGGTAATCTACTGCAGATGTTCACGTCTGCCACATTTCTCTCTCAGGAATGATTGAGCGCAGTCAAAATTAGTCATGGCTTCGCCAGTGGCCACAGCGTTATGTGAACAAGACATGCATCAGTCTGGTGCCTTCTGTATTGTACCTACAACCTAGAAAATAGCCTGATAATGGAGAAGCCTGTTGTTATAGCCCGCCCACTAAACATCAAAACTGGACAGGATATGAAGTGGCGTATGGGAATACTTTCATCTAGGACAGCCTCCAACGTGGAGTGAACATTTAAACCTAGAAAACACTGATTGTCAATTAAAGTGAGGGTGTAGCGAATCTGAACGCAACGTCATTTAAATTCGGTTCACAAAGACCTTGATAGTTTGTGTCAGGGGAGCAGAGTTCAGTCCTCTGCGGTCGATTGACTATGCAGTTAAAGTGCAAATAAGCAGAAGGATCAAACAATTGCATTTACCGGCTACGACGGCTTTCTGCAATCGCAGGAGGGCGATATCATGTTCACTGGAGCCCGACTCTATCCTGAAATTCGGATGCATTATTATGCTGTGGATCACACGATCCCTTTCAAATTTCTCCATTTTTTTCAGATCATGGTCACCAATTCGGGCAAACAGTGTGGCGTTTGCATAGGTTTTGTACGCAAACAGTTCACCAACGGGTGGGACAATGCAGTTCATGGCCATTTCAACACAATGGGCCGCGGTAATTACCCAGTCAGGGGCAATCAGTGTTCCACCGCAAAATGGATAAGCTCCTCTGGTGCTCGTGTATAGTCCAACCTGAGGTTGTACAAAGAAATGCAAAATAAAGACGCATTGCGAACAAGGTAATGGATACATTTCAACAACTGCTGCCATATGTTGTCCGACATCCATCCAACAAGCTATTTTTTGTTAGATGGAACTTCAGCTTTACCCCAGGGAGTGTAAGCCGTGGAACAGAATACGTGTGAATGTCGAATAGGTAAATTTAGCAGAAAAAGATCTTACAGTCCAGGGCCAGCTATGAGCTATGGCTTCACCTTTTGTGAACTGATGAGACAGCCATGCGGCAGGAGCAAATTTCTGTTCACCACAGGCCTTTTGGGCTGTAAAACAAATGTTATACCATTGTGTTCACAGGCATTTTCAATGTAAAAATTTTGCGAGAATAAAAACACCGAACGCCACTTTGCAAATTAAACGCCTATTTTTCAAATTCATTTGTGAAAGTCCTTGCTTTTTATTTGCCATCGCAATTTTTCGTGAAAGGTGGGATGGTGGACCGCTTGTTGCGATCTCGTATTTGAAGCCATGCTTGCTAGTTAGTCTTTTCTTACATTTTCGAAAATGCCAAGCACATCGATAACTAACAAAGATTGGTATTCAGTTCCTGATTGCCTTTGCAAATACGAGCTTACTGCTGACAAATGGGGACTAACCTGCTGGCCATGTTCTACTTGATATTTGTCCACTTGGGTGAAAAACACCTGGAATACTGTCCTTGACCTGCACGTAAAAGGTGTATTCCGTGTTTGGCTGCAACTCGTAGAATGTGTGTGAAGACACTTCTTTCCCAACAAACACGGTAGTATTGAGATTCTGGCCCACTGCCATCACTGTGTAGCCATCTTCACCTGACAGGGTGTAATTTGGGGTCTTCCAGGTTACTTGAACACTCTGCGAACTGAGAGCAACAGCCCTTACGTGATTGGGAATATCAGCATCTAAAGAGAAATTTTCAAGCATGATTCTAGAGGCCGTTGACAAAGGCAAAGTGTGCACGTTGTTTCAGGGCAAATTTATATATATTTATATTTTATCCAACGGTTGGCTATGCAGTCCACTGCAAAATCCCGACTTTTGCGAAACGGTAAGGGCGGACGAAGGTTTAATTGGCAAGCTTCGCAACGCACAGGCAGTGAAATGTGTGCCAAACACGAAAAAAAAATCCTCCTTGGCCTACATCCTGCAACGACCTCGAACTTGACAATTTGAGCAAGAAATGCAAGCAATTGTCAAAATATGAAAGTCATCTAAACAACAACAATCAACATAAAACCATCTTGTTTAACAGGTTATTTGAAAGAAGACGCTAATAATGTAACGGTTACCTTCCATCACATTCAATTTCAATATATTTAAGACAAGAGGCCCAAGGCCCGGAGGAGTCTCTTCAAAGATAGTTCAAGACAGAAAAATAAACTCAAACAGGACGGCGATCTTCGAAAGGAAGTGGGAACCGCTGACTGGTTGAGTAGATGTTGTCATCCACGGCCATAAGAAAAAAGGCATCAAGGCGGCTTTCAAAACTGGGAACCGACATTGCTTGGACAATATCCTCACTCAGGGAGTTCCAGTCTTTGATGACCCGACGGGAAAACCGGTAATTCTGAGGTAGATGGTCTGAACGTTGCTGGACTAGGCGAAAGGAGTGGCCTCGGGTGCGGGCGTTATAATTTCGAATGATGATCCAATCCAACTCTGGGTAGTGTTTGAGCACAACCAAGCGGAACAGAAAAATTAGATGGCCTCGACGTCGCCGATAGTCCAAGGAAAACAATTTTAAACTGCGAAGACGTGCTTCATACGGGAGTCCACGCAGTTGTGGGACCATCCTCGAACCCAGTCGTTGCACCGATTCAAGTGCGAACATTTCTCCTGCGTAGCAAGGGAAGTAGGCCGGGCACGCGAACTCGATGACAGGCCGAACGTAGATGGAGAACAGCTTTTTAAATATGGCGGGAGACCACAAAGAGAAAGTCCTTCTCAACATCCATAAGCACCGAAGCCCAGCCGCACGAATTTTGGCTGCATGGCAGTTTGTTTTCAGGTTGTCTTGTATCATGACTCCGAGGTCACGGAATTCCGTGATTTGTCGGAGTGGGACACCGTTGAGCGAGTATGGTGAGACGACCTCAGTAGATCCTATTGTCATGAACGCCGATTTCGCAGCATTGACCGGCAGTTGGTTACTTGAAGCCCAAGAGGCTAACTGGATAAGGTCCTGTTGCAGGGCGATTATGTCGTTGGCACCTGTGACATCACGCCATATTTTCAGGTCATCGGCATACACTACGAACGGAGAGGAAAGGCATTGTTTCAGATCCTGAACGTAGATGGAGAACAAGGTAGGGCCAAGAATGGATCCTTGAGGAATCCCAGATGATGTGACCTCAGCAGGAGACAATACACCTCCGACACTGACGCTCCAAGTCCTATCACTCAAATATGACCGGATCCAGTTCTGAATGTTGCCACCAATACCAAGGGCTGCTAACTTGTTTACGATCAGTTGGTGAGAAACCCGGTCAAACGCTTTACTGAAGTCGATAAATACCACATGCGTTGGGCAACCCCTATCATTCGATTCGGCCCAAGACTCACGGGCAATTAACAGGTTTGTGACACAATATTTGCCGCGCGTGAAACCGTGTTGCTCTTGAATCCAACCGTTGGTTTGGTCCAGGAAATTGTCGATCTCTTGTTTTATGAAAGTTTCGAGAACCTTCACTAAAACCGAGGTGAGATTAACTGGCCTATAATTGGAGGGAAGCGATTTATCACCGGATTTATAAAACGGCTTCACGACACCAAACTTCCAATCTTGAGGAAGAGTGCTCGTACTGATGGACGTTTGAAAAATATCCGTAACTATTGGAGCAATGATGTCTGCCAGATGCTTCAGTATAAGTGGGTTCAAATTGTCGGGTCCAGGTGAGGTCGAGGATTTAAGTGCTGTCAAAATACGGATAACTTTTTCTACCGAAAACTCGATGTCTGTTAAAATATCAGGGGTCTGAGATGGGAGGGACACTGGTGTTATTGTTCGCTGCTGGTTAGCATATACACCCCGGTATTGTGATGCCAAGGCCTGCGCTTTCTCTCCATCCGATAGCATGCGCTGACCATCCGCTGAAATTAGCTCTGGGATTCCATGTTGAGCTCTGCGACGACGGTTGATATAGGCGTGGAACCGCTTTGGCTGAGAGACGGAGACTTCCAGTATGGCATCTTCGTAATCCCTTTTACCTTGCCTTATAATGGCATGGCATTCATTACGCACTCGTTTATAGCGATCAAATGCAGATTGCGTTCCGAGTAAACGAAACGCTTTCTACGCTTGGTCGCGCCTTCGCAATAACTATTGAGCTGTTCTGCCGATCCAGGGTGGAAATAACCGGGACGAACCAGGGACAGACATTGGAGTAAACTCCGCGACAAGTGCAGTAACGTTAGATTTCAACAGTGCCCATTTTTCCTCTACAGAGGCATCGGTAGGCACCTCCCATAGTAAAAGTGGAGCAGCTTGACGCATGCCGTTAAAGTCCGTACGCCAAACATTTGGCCGTGGTGGTCTTCGGGGTCTAACTGTTGGTCGTGAAAGCAGAAAAGTGCGCGGAAACGATGCAATGATCACCAGTGGCCAGTGGGTTCGAGATGGTGACTTTCGAAATTTCATCATGCTGGTTGGTTAGAATTAAATCTAAACACGACGACGAGGAAGCTGATATCCGCGTAGGCGACAGTACATGTTGCACAAGACCATTGACCGAAACAACATCCAGAAAAGCGTTGTTAAGACAGTTTGG
Source organism: Ligula intestinalis (assembly GCA_036362985.1). NCBI lineage: Eukaryota > Metazoa > Platyhelminthes > Cestoda > Diphyllobothriidea > Diphyllobothriidae > Ligula > Ligula intestinalis. The sequence goes on along the minus strand of JAYGXS010001970.1, from coordinate 4,690 downwards.
AGATGTGGATACTGGGGGTTCCGTAGACCAATTAACCGAAGGAAGGTTAAAGTCACCCAAAATACAAACATGAGAAGATGATGCGTATTCAGCGAACGTGTCGAGCCAGGCCAGAGACGTAGTGCTAGGACTCCTGTACACGACACCCACCATTACAAGTGATTCGCGGGAGCTGGAGACTGACACCAAGAGTTGTTCAACGAGGCCTTCACCTCCAAGGCTTGGGATAACCTTGCTTTGGAGGTCCTGTCTCACGTACAATGCGACCCCCCCCCCCCATACGCAGGACCGGCTCTATCAGTTCGGTAAACGTTGTAGCCAGGAATGTGAACTTCAGCGTCACCAATATCAGGATGGAGCCAAGTTTCCGTAATTCCAAAGAAGAACGGCCTTTGGTTGTTAACCCAATGGGAGAGCTCGGCGAGTTTGGGAAGCAAGCTTCTGGCATTGATTAAACCGATTGGGGAGGCTGTTCGACTGATTTGTCTAACAACCTCACGATCAATGGTGCAGTGAGGAGACGGCGTCTCCTCATAACCCGAAAATTTCGGATTATCAGGTCCGTTTCGCCGGTGAGTGTCCGACGCTTTAGCTCTTGGACGGCCGTGCGGCGTTTTTCCCGTTCTTCGGGTGAGATGTCGGGTTTTACTGATACTGGTAGGCCCTTGAGCTTATAACATCTTGACAGCCATTTTTTAGCAATCACAGATGACTCGAATATGAGCTTTAGCGGACGTGGCCGGCTTTCTGATTTGGCACCGAGTCGAATCATTTGGTTAACCGCGATTTCCTCACCATCATTCTCCAACAGCCGTTGCAAAATGGGATAGATCGCAACTTTGTCAAAGTTTAATCAAGAGGTGGCATCGCCTTCTGTCGCTTCAGGAACGTTGAACATGATCAGACACCTGTCACGTTGTCTCACTTCAGTAGTTGGTCGTTTCACCGACATAGATGTGGGAGCTGCAGCAACAACCGGGGTGTTCATGCGCTTCGGCACACTGGTTGATGGGGTCTGCTCCGGAATCGAGTCGAAGGCGGGAACATGCACGGCTGGGTTGGTTTTTCTCTGTCGTCTAGACCTCGTGGACTTTTTGGTTACAGGAACAAAAGGCGGAGAGGGACATGTCGTGTCACCCCGGACAACAGAATCTGCAGATGCGGAATCTGTAGCTGAAGGGGCTATAATAGGTAGAACTGTCTCCTCGTCCACAACTGCTGGGACTGTGCCGGCATGGATAGTGGAAAGATGGAGTGCAGATTGGGTTCTACATGGCTCACAGTAGATGACGAAGCATTGAACATCGAATTCTTTGAGAGCTTCGTACTGTGTGGCGGTCACAGCTAAACAAGCAATATGGAACCAGCTGGAACAGCCCTGGCACTGGACGGCTTTCGTCCGACGTGTGACATTGCAGTTACATTGAGGACATTTAGTAGAATTCATCATTTTGAGAAATAAGTGGATTCCAGATAAAAAAAGATATAATAAACAAGATTTGTATAATGAATACAAAGGCTAAAAGCCTTTCTTCTTGTAAATAGATCGATTTATAGAAATCTTCCCCGTTGTCTCAAAATTTGAACCAACCGCGATAGCAGTTGTCTTCGCGATTATAATTTCTCTTTATCGATATTTTTCTCAAACTGACTGGTTCCCCTCATTCTGCATTCCCAATTTGAAGTTTTTGAAGATTTTTGGTAATATCGATTAAATTTCTGCATTTTATGGGCAGATTGCCACTTTTGGTTCAAAAAACGGTTTCAAACATGCAGATCCTCGGTCCTGACATTCAGTGCCATTGTAAATGTTTTGGACGTATTCCAGCATGAGTGCGTGCCCATGTTTGCTGGCAGCATCACTACTGTGTACGTGTCCAGGCCTTGGGTTGTTAGCCAAAGTGTCGTACTCCAAACGAAACTACATAAGAACATTACAGCAGAAAGCACAAAATTCTCTATTTGTAGTTTCATTCACGGAAGAGCGACTTCTAGACATTGAACAGGCTCCTCCTGGCGTTTTACTTGCTTTATCGGCCAAAAGGAAAACTCGCTTATATTAAAAAAAATACCCTGCGGAATTTGCTGCTATTAACCCGACCCCCTACGGCCATCACCACCTAGCCAAGATATATGCCTCAGCATTTAATTTGCATATCTCCATTTTTGATCCAGGCGAATTGGTGATGATCCCCTCGCATACTTCCGTCGACACCATCTGCTGGTATTCAGTCAGTCAGTCAGAAAATATATTAAATGGTCACAACTTCCGACGCCATGCTGATTCTCACCCAGATTTATGACCCTAATCTGTGCATGCATCACACTATCCTACGGTTAAATCTGATGACATTTGTCGACTCAGTTGGTAACTTCAGGCAAATGAAGTTCATTTTTCCAGGGATTGCCCCCTCATTGGACTGTGGCTATTGCGGTGTGTTCGTACTGTGTCGAGAGGTTGATTGTCGTTTCTGCTGTCATCGGTCCTTTTCTAAAAGATATTTTCAAACTTTATTAGACGCACTCATTAAAGAAAGATCTTCCTCTATATTCTTTCTCCGGAAAGCCATCTCTCATACTTTCGGTAATTGGTGTGCACATTCAGAAATTGCAAATGAGAGTGTTCTGTGTTTCATCGTCTTTAAAAGCAGATATTCACTGTTGGCAAAAAGCAACTTACCTGCTGGCCATGTTCTCCTTGAACTTTGTCCCCTTGATCGCAGAACCTCTGGAATTCTGTCTTTAACCTGCACGTTAATGCTGTATTCCGTGAGTGGTTGCAACCCGGAGTGTGTGTGTGAAAGCACAACCGAACTTTCTTACACACTCAACTTCGACCTTACGAAAACTGCCTTCTTATTTCCCTTTGGACTATACGAATCCGAAACCACGCTTGTTGGTTTGGCTAATCGCTTAGCACCTTCCAAAGACTTATGAAACAAGTGCTTGCGCAGGTCATCCCGAAGACCTGTTTGGGGTAGCTCGACGACGTCGTCGTACTCGTGGGACAATTCGATGATCATTTGCAGAACCTGCGCGTGCTATTTTACAGCATAAAACAGGCAGGCCTGATTCTTAAGATGGCTAAATGCATACTTCTACGAGACATGGTCAACATCGCTTCCGCATCCGGGACCGAGATCATTGAGTTAGGTTTCATAAAGTTCCAGCACCAAGCAAGGTGACCGGCGTCGGCATTTTCTCTGGCATCACTTCCTACTATATGCAGCTCATTACGAATTGCATCCGTTAAGTTAATGTCGTAAACAAATTGACCCAAAAGAGGAATTAGGAAAGAGAAGAGTAGCTGCATCGCTGTGGCCTTGCGCTCAAACTCTGTCTTGACACCAGCTGTGCGAGTGAGTATAGGTGGTGCGTACTCTCCAAGGCAAAAGTCTCCTATCACTTAGAACACAACCATGCATTATTCTGGCCTGCATTGGACACCTTTGCTGTCGTATTGTCTCAGTGTAAAGATGGTGAGTGCGGTAGACGATATACAACGTCTACGATCACTCAAAACTAACCCCTGTTACCAGTTACCTTCCCTGCACCAACGTGTTTGGAGCATATGACGGACTTTATTGGAATCACAATATCACCTGCTGTAGTTGTACAACGCGACTGAATGATGAAAATTAACTTACGCCCAAAATTTAACCTTGGGGTAATCTACCGCAGCCAGTGTTGAGGCTGAACACATGCTCGGATTGCCCACAAATTAAAATAAGATGACTGTGCAATGGAGCAAACAATTCTCGCAAGATGCTGCCCACATATGTGTGCAACGGGTCCGCAATCGCAGGTGGCAAGATAATAATCAGTGTGGGAACGAAAGGAGCGGAACATTGGCTGCAAAGTAGTCCACGGATGGCAACTAATCGATCCAAGTACAGATTCAGCGCCCTCGTACAGATCCCTACGCGGTCACCTCCAGTGACGCGTTAGTGAGGTGCCCTCACGTTCACCCATCGTGGTTTTGTTGCTGCTCCTTCTGCTGCTGACGATATAGATATCTCACATTGGAGTCCTATAAGACTTTGAAAACCAGGTACCCTAAACAAGATGTGGTCCTCTCAGATACTGTTAACATTTTTAAACACAAACTTGATTCTCATTTGCTGACAAACTGTGGCAGACATAATGAACAAAGTATCAGTAGCAGCACCTTGCAACTGGCTCATACTTATCGCTGATGTTAAGCCTACATTTGTACATTGGTATTATGTACTATTGTTACGGTGGAACTATTATGCGATTTTGGTTATGAATAGGGAGCTCAAGGGCGAAAGCCTTCTTCCCTTAATAAAGTGACTTAAAGTGACTTAATTCATCCCAATGCACGACCAGTCTTCGCCTATATTAATACCTTCTATTGTTTCAAGTGTCGATGTTATTCTGCTCGACGCTCGTTGAGCAAAGAGTTGATGTGGATCAATACCCTGCTATTGATGTTCTGACCCCCACCGAAACATCGCAGAAGCTGGCTTGGCAATCAGATAAATAGGCGTGCAGATAATGTCACCTGTCTCCCTACGCTTACGTTTTCTAGTCAATTTCTTTCAAATTGTGCTGTTAAGGGCTCCTCTGTGGCACTCGTACCCATTAAATAAATAACACTTCGCATTACAAACTCTCTCGCAAACAAAATTTGCTAAATCTATTGCTGATTTGAGTAGGCTTTATAAAA
>JAYGXS010001969.1:0-11795 GCA_036362985.1 Ligula intestinalis | reverse complement strand
TTTTGAAAAACCAGGGGCTAGGGAAGCTTGAAAGGGCCAAAACACATGAAACTGAAATTATATGGAAGAACTCCATCTTGAAAAACCTAATTGGCAAAATTTTGGAAGGCTTTCGAGTTTGAAACAGCGGTGGAGGATAGCTGCTTGCTACGAGTTGTTCTAAAAAAACAAATATTCCTTACTTGTTGGCTGTGGTTATCGCCCACCTAATGCCAATGCGGACTACGATCTTTGTCTCTCGCAGGCATTTCATGCCGCAGCTGACTTGAATCTTAAGTATTGCTTGATTGCAGGCGAGTTTAACCTTCCTGACGTGCAATGGTTTCCACCATCGGGTACTTCTAAGTTCGAGAACTTACTTGAGGCAATAGATATCGGCATGTGGGATCAGGTAGTCGATTTTCCCACTCGAGGAGCAAACATACTCGACCTTATATATATGTATATTTTAAGGATAACAGGCAAGAAAGGCCCTTGAAGAGCCTATTAATGCAATGCAAACAAGGTTATTCTTACAGTTAATGTGCCGTCGGGTGGAGCACATATGATATCATAACAGAATTTCAAGTGAATTTTCACGGAAAAGAATGAAAACGATCTAAAGCCAGAAAAATTATTCACAGTGCTGGCAGTAGGAAATCGTGTTGTAAAAGTCGCCTTTTGTCAACTAAAATCACATCAAGTCTTCTTTTTAATTCCGCAAGTGTGTCAGCGAAAACGGTCTCGCTTGGTAGCAAGTTCCAAGGCCGGACCACGCGTTGACTGAAGAAATATTTTCGGAGGTCTAATCGGGTGCGTTCGTTTGTGACCTTGTAAGGATGGCCACGCAGGTGAGTAGTGGTGGCTAATTGGAAGAAATCCTCCAATTTTAGGGATGAAATGTGGCCCCGGATTATCCGGAATGTCCAGAGCAGGCTGCACTGAACGTTCCTGTAAGATAAAGGAAGAAGGTCAAGTTTTATCAATCTTTCCTGATATGGTAAGTCCCTGAGACCGTCGACCATCTTTGTCGCCCTGCGTTGCACTTGTTCAAGAAGCTCCACGTCTTTCTTCAACCACGGTGTCCAAACTGGCATTCCGTATTCAAGATGTGGTCTCACAAAGGTGCCAAATATTTTTCCGAAGAGTTCAGGTGGAAAGATTTTGAACACTCGTCTGATCCAGTGCAGGGTACTAGTTGCCTTCTGGACGGACGTTTTACAGTGCTCTGTTTGCATCAAGTTCGCGGTTGTCCATATACCCAAATATTTGTGTGTCTCAACCTCGTTTAATGCGGTACCATTGATAAAAAAACTGTGTTTCGGTGGCACTTTTCGCCCCGGGCTTATGTTTAGAACAAGACACTTGGGTACATTAAAGTTAAGAAGCCACGTGGACGACCAGATAACCAGTTTATCGATGTGCGACTGCAGTCTCTTTGCGTCTTCGGCGCACCTAATTTCAGCCCATATTTTTATGTCATCCGCAAACATGACAGCTGCGCAATCAAGCTTATTGAGACAATCGTTTACGTAAATCAGGAATAGCAGCGGACCCAAAACTGAGCCTTGTGGTACACCACTCTCGACCATTGTCCATTCTGAGGTTGAGTTTCCGACAACGACCTTCTGTTCTCTGAGGGACAAGAAACTACTGATCCATTTATACATTTTTCTTTGGATTCCCACGTCCCAAATCTTCTACAGAAGAAGCCTGTGTGGTACACTATCGGAGGCCTTTTTGAAGTCGAAGAATATAACATCAATTGGATAGCCTTTATCAGCGGCCTTTGTCCACTTCTCCTGTGAGTAAAGAGCACTCGTGAGGCAAGAGCGTCCTGGGCGAAAGCCGTGCTGTCCATCACATAGTATTTTGTTGCTTTCGAGGAAATACATTAAATTCTTCTTAATAATGCGCTTTGTTACTTTGCACGCGATGCAAGTTAGACTGACAGGACGGTAATTTGCGCAATCAAGTCGCGAACCTCCCTTATAGATCGGGGTGACGTTTGACCACTTCCATTCTTCTGGGAGTTCGCCTTCGTCAAAAGATTTCTGGAAGATGGCAGCCAGGGGTTTGCATAGTTCGTTAGCTAATTCTCTTAGTGTTAGTGCAGGAATTTTGTTCGGCACAGGTGATTTGGCAGGCTAAAGTTGGAGTAATTCGGCCCTGATAATGTTGTGTGAAAACTCTAGGTCCTCTATTTTGGGCAATAAGGAGGAGGGTAAGGGTGCAGTTATCGGTCGATGAGCGGACAGACCGTCAGCAAAAGTTGTAGGTTCTCGGGTGTAGACGGATTTAAAGAAATCGGAGAGGAGGGAGGCTTTCATATGGTCTTCGGTTCCCAGTTGTCCATCGGCTGAGCTAAGGTCAGGGATCAGTTCCTGAGATCTCTTCGTGCTTTGTATGTAACCGCACAAGATCTTGGGGTGTTCCAATGACTTTTGTAATATGTTCAACTCGTATTTTTTGCGCAGTTTAGTAGCTTCTCTTTTACAAATGTTACGTTGTTGCTTATACTCCCGTAGGTGTTTACCGGAGCCGGTTAATCTGTAGCGTCTTCAAAAGCGGTTTCTTTTATTGAAAGCGGCCTGCAAGTTTGAGTTCATCCACTTCGGGCGATTCGTACTTGTCTTTCTTCTGAAGGGACAGTTGAGACAAAGAGTCCTTTTCAACGTCGAGCTAAAGGTCATCCACTGTACATTTGCGCTACCTTGGAGATCTGTTTCCCATGATACCTCTGACATTTCTTTTCTCATAAGTGGGAAGTCGCCCTTCCAAATGTTACTTTCCCACGTGTCGGAGGAGTAGGGTTTGGAGAACAGTGAATACTCGAAATACAGCAAAATATGGTCGCTTGACCCTAATGGGGGTCGATCCTGCAGGTCAATCACAGTTTCCTCCTCTCGGGTAAAGATAAGGTCGAGACAGTTCAACTGTTGGCCTTCCCTAGCCCGCGTTCCAAACGCGACGGTTTGGCAGAGCAGTTTGGCTGTGGCCCATTGAAGTAATTTGTGATTGATGTTGTCTTGACGACCCTGTGCAGTCCATGTCTGCCAGTCAACACCAGGAGCGTTAAAGTCCCCAACGATGAGGATGTCTTTTTTCTCACTAACCCTATACAATTCTGCTATGAGGATAGTGTCTTGGTCATGAGAATGGTTTGGCGGGCGTTATGTCACCGAAAGCGTCAGTGGCCTGGCGTACTTAGCAGATATAGTAATATTTAGCATTTCCACATCTCGTGCTGGGACCGGTACTTCAGCCGTGGTTGTCAGCTTGCAAGTGACATAGACTATAAGCCCTCATCCCCTAGTTGTTCTGTCTTTCCTGAAAAACTGATATCCTCTAAGTGATAATTCAGAATCAGCGATATCTTTTGAAAGCCAGGTTTCAGTTAAAACCATGATGTCTGGTTTCACCTCATCGACCAAGTTCTTTAGTTCGTCCAGCTTGTTAAACAAGCTTTGTACATTTGCGGTTAGGATCTTTAGTGATAGTTTAATCCGTGAGGCCCAACCCTCATCGTGACAGGTTTTCGCCAGAGGAAGGGCTCCTTGACTAGTATTATTTGCCCATCTTTTATTTTCAGGCCCTTTGCCCCGCTTTCGGTCCTCTCTCTCAATTCTATCCTTGGTTGCCTCATTTTCAACCGCTCCCTCGGCTCGTACTCTGGCTGAAAAAAAAAAACACTTGCTTGTGCAAATTTCGTAAGGCCGTTTTTCCTTTTAGCGGTTTTGATGCCAAGCCTTCGTTATCGAATATAACTTTGAGAGGCCTTGGGTTTGTTTGTAGGTCGCGGCTTAGGTCTGCTTTACCCAGACGGAAGGCTTTATTTACGGTATAGGTTTCCTCACTCTTTAGGACAGCGCTGACGTATTCGTGTATTCGATCATAGTCGTGTGCAACTCGTTCCGTTGTACTGTCAAACGTGGACTCAGGAGCACTTTGTATGATAATGTTGTTTTTCCGATTTATGAAAGACTTCTGTAATACCTTACCTGTAGTTCCGTTTGACTCGTCTTGGACAACTATGCAGTTTTGTCGGTCAAGGGAAACCCGTGATATATTTCCAGTCTCACTGCTATCGGAAGACCCCGAGATGTTGTTAGGAATAGTTTTTGACTTTGTGTTTCCGCTACCATCACCAGAGATAGGCTTCTTTTGGAGTCTGGGATGGCACTGATCAGGTCTGGCTTCGTGCTGCCCCCTTCTACATTTGTGGTTTCCTTCTGTGATTTGTATGCAGCCTTAGCATACCCACTAGGAGTGGTTGATGTGCTGGGTACATTTTGCACTTTCGGTCCGGAAAATGAGCCTATAATTAGCGGGGTTTTTAATTCGGAAAGTTCCTCATGTGCTGAAATTGGGCGCAGAGTATTAGTCCCGCAGACCGTTAGAGATGTTTCTGCAGAATCTTGATCACGGTGCTCCTCGTCGAGGACAACTTGACCATTTATGTTACTTGCCTGATCATTTTTGTGCGTAGACGCTTCGGCGAGAGATGCTGCTGTTGCGTACATTAGGTCCCCTCCCTCAAGTTCATGCATCGCCAGTGTTTCCTCGTGAGGGAGAAATCGAGAAAATTTCTTCAGCTCTTCCAGCTCCACTGTAAGACTATTAACCACCTCCTCAAGTTTCGTAAATTTGTTAAGAAGGGTAAAATATGATATGCAGGCTTCATCTTTATGAGTTGCATCTCTTCAACATTTAAGATTTTTAGTTCGCTTGCCAGGAGGACTTTTCAATAAGCTTCGTGACCGATCTTGTGTATTTGATGACTGAATTTGATCCTTACGGCTATACGCTTCCATAGCTCCATCGGTTAGCCATTCGAATTCCACCCGAGGTATCCGCGGTTCGATTCCCGGCCCCGCTGGCAGCTTTGTAGAATTATCGAGAGCAATAGTTTCTACTTCCATTTTAGTTGTAAACGAACGATTAAATTCAAAATGTTAAATTTGCCTTTGTGACTGTGACGTAGTGTGTTGACTGATATTCAAAATAACGAAAATCTTCCGACGGTGTGTAGAGTATTGCAAATATTTGAAGCAGTCTGAGTAGACAATACGCCTAACTGCTTAGAAGCACTTTCAAATATGTATAAACAATATGCAGGAAATTCAGGAACGACTTGGCCGCTTGTAGATCTTCGAGGTCCTGAATAACTGCTAATCTTCGAGAAAGCTTGAGATCCTTGCACCTTGGTTTTTTAGGCTGTTTTCGCTTGTTTGTTTGTAGGTTGCGAGTTCAGTTCAACGACTTGAGAAACAAATTCCACTTTGATTCCGTCTTCTGATGAATTTCGACACAATAAAAATTCCACGATGACGAGATTGTTGAACAGTATCCAATGCTTAATATCTGGAGTCCGCGAGAGTGTCCAGAAGTGTGAAATCCCGAAACGACTAAATCCCTTGGTGTCCGAAAAAGTCAAACCAGTTTCGAAGGACGCGCCTTTTGATAACAACTATCAATGTGGTACGATACTATTAAGAGAAAATAGTACAAAATAAATACACAAAACTTAAAAATGGATATTCCACGTCAAGAGCAAAGGGAATCCATCAAAGGGGTATGGGTCCGGTTTTATAGGATCCCGGGAGTCAGTTCCTGGGGGCTCCCATTGGCCTGAATGCACTAGTCCAAGGGTGGAGAGGGTTGACAGACGAAAACAGAGATAATGTTTTGTCAGCAAATGGGGGGGGGACAGATGTCTGGGCCGACACTGCCGTCAAGCTGGTTCCTGCTTTATTTAGGCGTTGGTCTTTTACCAAAAGAGCCTTTCGGATAACAGTTCCCATGGGTGTGCCTAACTTACGATCGGTGAGCTCGTCCTGGCTTAGTCCATTCAAGTGTGACCACGAATATATCAATTTCTTGGTGGATGTTTCCATGCATAGTGTGGAGTCTTCAACTAGAAAAGCCTTTTCAAGTTTAACGGACTCGGACTAAGCCAATACATATGTGGAAACAGGGACTGAAAGTTGAGAATACGTAACAGTCGGTGGAGGTAAGCCCCCACGAAGGGCAGAATCAGAACCATGATCGATGTCTTCTTGACCGGCGGGGTTAGCATAACCCGACCGTAAATGAGTGTCAAAAATGAACACGTGGGCAAAATGACCCGAAGGTAAATAAACACTCGGGACATCAATAGAAACGGATGCAGGATAGGATGAATAAAACACGGGAGCCTGAACAAAAACCTCGAGAACCTCGCCAAAAACTACAGCAACCCTGATTTGCCTATTCTCTCATGATAAAGCAGACCATTTTTCTTGAATCTACCGACTTCACTAATGCCGCCAATTTTGGAACCGACATCTCCCTCCAAATCCGGGTCATCATTGACGCCACTATCCCTAGGCAGCAGTTTCCTGTCAACTGACCCATATAAATTCGCACCTACCCGAGGCACCTCCACATTCGCACGTAGGCCCTTCATTCTGGCGCTTGCGGGATCCGTTTTACTCTTTGCATCAAGGATCAAAAGTTCTAGGTCCGCTTCATGTTCATCTAGCTCAATTTTTTGTCTTTGTGCCACCACTAAGCGCCTATGTAGCTCCACATCCCACTGCGGGCCCTTCGCGTTTAATCTAGTGAAATCCGCTTTAAACTCGGAATAAATAGTAAAAAGGTCGTTCGCTTCGCGTCTACCTATCTCTATTCTGCATCTAGTAGATTTTGCATGGAGCTGAGCAATTCTCAAGGTCTTCAAAGCTTTATTTGAAAAGTTACAAGAGCTTGACTTACCAGAGCCGCCATGGAGGTCCGAGGATTTGGCTTCTCCTTGACCAAATTTGATTGTTCCCTCTTCCCTGGGCATTTTTTCCAACTTTGCCGGTCCTCTGGTTTGTCAATCCGGCCAACGCCGCAGATCTTGAGTACGGCCAATCTGGCCAACGTACTCTGGATCCTGTTCAGCACTATCGATCCGCCAATTCCGCATCTGTGTTGAAGTACTGTCAAATACTTTCAATCCAGATGAATGCAAGACTCCTGCTGAGCACTGGCTTGTCTGGCCAAATACTCGTATCGATGTTGAGTACTGGTTTGTCAGACCAAATACCCAGGTAGCACGACCAACCCGTGTTAAGTACCGTTTCGTCCCTTTACTTCAACAGCTGTATCCAGCAGTTACGCGTACGCTAAAACCAGTGATAACAACTATCAAGGTGGTACGGTACTATTAAGAATAAAAAGTACAAAATAAATACACAAAACTTAACAATGGATATTCCACGTCAAGAGCAAAGGGAATCCGTCAAAGGGGTATGGGTTCGGTTTTATAAGATCCCGGGAGTCAGTTCCTGGGGGCTCCCATTGGTCTGAATGCACTAGTCCAAGGGTGAAGAGGGTGGAGAGACGCAAAAAGAGATAATGTTTTGTCAGCAAAGGAGGGGACGGACGGACGTGAACAGAGACAATGTTTTGTCAGCAAAAGGGGATGCAGTGGTGGTGGGGTGACTTGACGAATGGGTCTCGGATCAGCCACGGGCACTGTGTCAAAAAGGGGGAACAGACGTCTGGGTCGACACCGCCATCAATCTGGTCGTAATGTGAGAGTGTCAACAAAGAGCCGAGATCGGGGGAGGACAGTATTCAGTCATGGGTAGACAGCATTCCAGGGGGGAGCGGTAGCCTTCGGAAGCCGATAAACAACCATTTTTGGACGGGAGTCTCGTAGGAGAATAGGTGTGGAGAATTTCAAACTTGTTCAGCCGGAAATAACACCTATTCTTATAGTCTCAATTTGTCAGAACACTGTGTTCTGATAGTCTGGAAAGCACGACGAACCAGTGGATTTTTCCTTCGAAATTTTAAGACCATTAAGGTTATAACTAGCCTTTATAACATTTACGTGAGACCTGGGCTTGAATACTGCTCGCCCCTATTCAGTCTTCTGCACGCTAGTGAACGGAAGAAACAAGAATCGGTGCGGCAATTCTTCACTAGAAGAGTTGTTACTGCAGAAGATCGTAACTTAGCCTACCAACTGGAGCCCCTGTGACTTCGTAGATTGCAGAAGGGTCTATGTTTACTGTTTAAACTTTTAAATGGCCAAACCTTTAATCCTCTCAGTACAATAAGGCAGCTCGAGCACTCTCGGCGCGCCAGTCATCGAGATTGGTTGTTATTTCTTCCTATGGCACGCACAGTTAAGTACCGGCAATTTTTTTCAGTAAACGCCATATCAATCTGGAATAAGCTGCCCAAAAGTATTTAAGCCCAGCAAAGCTACCCTATGTTTAATAGAACTATTACTGGTTTTCTACATTCCGGACAAATTTCACGAATTTTGGGTACTGACTCTGTGGAATCTCTCTTTCACTCTGATGGTGCTCGTGGACTTTGAACCCTGCCAGGCTTCATGCTGAAGATAATGCTACTGAAGCTGCAGCCCGCAATCTGCTAACCCTTCAGCCGATAGCGCGCAACTTTTGCCGACAACCATTGAAGAAGGACTGAGAACACTGCGTACTTGTGCCAACCCTCCCCGTCCCGAACTAATGTCCCTAACCTATATGCAACTTTTCTCTTGTTGGTGTGTCAACTCAGTTTACAACTGTACATGTATTTCGTTTGTATCATACCTTTGAAGTCAGTTTTTTTTTCACTTGAAACAAACTCTCTATCTCGCCCTGTATTGACAAAATACAAAATTGAAACAAAACCAATACTGGCTGCAACATAGGGAGTTTGTTTTACGTTTTTTCCTGCCTTCGAGGTTTTGGAAGGCGCCCAATAGGTGCTTTACCATTGCTTTGAAATTGCCTGTAAACTGGCATTATAAACATACATACAGTAAGTGGACAATCTAATGCAATAAGTTCAAAAACGCAATAAAAGTCATTTTGTGGGAATTCAGCTTACGCGGCGTGCCCCCAAACTAATAGAGCAGTAAAGTTAGAGCTATCAGTAAAAAAAGTCAGAATTTGGTTGAGAAATGACTATTTACTAGCAAAGAAAATTTTTATTTTCACAAAAATCTGCAAACTCAAGAAATGGCAATATAAAATTTACTGGTGCAATGTGAAATAAAAGTGTGTTTAAGGCATGGGAATGGAAAAGGATGGCAAGGTTATGCAGAATAAGTACAAATACAAACTTTTTATAAACTAAATGTTTTCCAATTACATTTAAACTTGCACTTATGTGTCAGAACTGGATGTATTCACCTTAGGTACAGTTATTTCCAAATTTTGAATCCTCGGACACATTTCCGTTTTTAATGCATGAAGAGATTCCTGCGTGGTTTGCATCAATTTCTATTGACAATTGCAAAAAGATTTGCTACGAAAATCCCATCCTGGCCGCGCACGGATAGGCTGGCGGCTTACTAAAAAGTTACATTACGGTTGTATTTGTAATCAAATTCATACCATTTTTGTATGTTGAAAGAAATTTCCGCTTGTCACACTAAAAATTATTTCGAGAGTTCGAGTGGGACGAGCAGCAAACTGTTTTGGAAATGCTGCTGAACACTATGAATTTCACTGTTTTGCTTTGTTTGTCCATAACTACCGATTTTGTTCACTCTATTTACCGAAAACTTAGAAATAAGAAATATCTTAAAAACATTTACCCAAATAATGAGTTCTTAAACATTCCTCTTTTGATAGCTGCCTGTGTGGGTCATGACTGTAGACTCGCCCAAACATTTCAACTCATTGCCGCGAAAAATTAATTTTCACAAAAAAAGCCAAAATGAACACGACTTAGATTAATTAAAAAACTTTCCAGAACAAGTTATCTCCTTAAAAAGCGGTTTAGGTCGATATTTGAAGTCGAATGTCTGTGTACGAAACGTTTTTCGAAGTTAACGTTTAGATCAAAATGGCATATTTTGACCAGTTTTTGACTTCCTAAAACTGAGAGGAATAAATTGTGCTGGGAATGAAAGAACTAACATTTCTACGTAAACCAGAGCAATCTTCAATGCGTTTCTTTTACTTCAGGGCTGTGTTCATTGATTTAAATTGGACAACAGAGTGACCCAAACATGGTAATCTTCTACTTCTTCCGTTTGGAGTTTTGATATTGATTGATTTCCGTCTATATTTTGACAATATTTGGATGGACTTAATTAACGAGGTTCATAAGAAAACAAATGAGATTACGAGGAATCCATCTAAAATGAAATAGGCCTACTAATTTTGGCGTCGTAAAACACATTTTTTGCGTCTTGTAAGTTTACAACTTATCTTTAGGGCAGTAAACCTAACATATTTGTAGAGCAAACAGTTGTTAACTAGATTCATTAATTTTTCTTGACTCAAGTCCTGTATCTCATTAGTACACTTACCTCAATTTCATGGACGCAAAACAAAATGTTCGCTTTTGGGAACAAATATAGCTACACTTTTGATGCTCCTTGTGAATGTTTTTTATACTTCAGCACGTGCAAATATGATTATTTCCTCTGCAGTGCTTTATAGCATAGGAAATTCCCTGGTTATCAGCAAACGTTGGATTTCGTCCATTCCTGTCTATATTTTCTCAAAGTATACTGACCTGAACGAATTCAGTTCTAGTAAACAGCATTTTGCGCCTCAAGCCAACCAAATAATCTAAATAATTGACCTCAAATTTGTGTTAAATCCCGCAATTCCCAACCTTGAATCAAATATGTGAGATACTGTATATATCCCGCTACCCATCCCCCAAAGAAGATGAAAAAGAAAAGGTGCCTTCAGGGACCACACTGTTTTGATACTGTTGTTGCGAAAATACGCTTGTTTTTATCATCAAAGTGGTAAGGTGATTGTTCCTGCTTGCCTTGAACTGTTTTGTCTTTCTGACTGTCTCGTATGATAGGGGTGCGTTACGTGCGCACCCTGGTCGTTCTGCTGGACATTGATTGGGGTTGGCCCAATGCGCCGACCCCGGTCATTCTGTTGGTCGTGGATTGGCCTCTGCCTCTCCGTGGTTGACTGCCGACGATCTCGCGTGACCCCTGTCACATGCTCGGCTGTTTTAGTCCCCGGTGGATCTGTCCGCACATCGCGTACGCTCACCTGCTCGGCTGTTGTAGACTCCGGTGGATCTGTCTGCCCATCGCGCGCGCTCGGGGGGCAACTGCGACCAGACTGTTGGTGGCCTCGCGTGTCTCTTATCGGCTGCACGACTGAGTGCCCCAGGGTGGCTGCTGCGAGATATCTCTCCATAGTCTGTTGGGTGGTTCCTTTGTGGCTCGCCGTGATAAGCCCGTTCACTTGTTTGGGATGGCCTGTGGGTTGATGATTCATGCAAGTCATGCGAACTGCGACTAATTCTTGCCCCTGTTGCAGTGGTCACCACCATTGATGAAGCTGTAAATCGCTGTATATATAAATCTATATATATTCACTCAGGAATGTGCGAAAACCGATCGAATAGGCTTCCGAAATAAATAAAGTTCATGTGGTGGTCAGAGGTCCCCAACGGGTGACCGCCTGCGAGGCCGATTCCGGCCAAGTCATACTAGCAGTAAGGAGGGTATGACAGCGTCGGGGGTTACTTGATACAGAACTGTTTCGGGCTTATTAGCCTTCATCAGCCAAACATAACCTTGAACACCAGCTGGTGGGACAACACAAACAAACGCACTCACAGACGGCGCAGTTGGTCCACCACTGGTGTCTATCAGGTGGCTCATAAGCACTTCATCGAACCGCAGTTCATCAGCGCCACCTCGCCACCTGCCATTTGCTGTCACTACTTATCGGGTATATATTCACTCAGAAATGTGCAAACACCGATCGAATAGGCTTCCGAAATGAACAAAGTTCATGTGGTGTTCAGAGGTCCCCAACGGTGACCGCTTGCCAGGC
>JAYGXS010001967.1:0-11805 GCA_036362985.1 Ligula intestinalis | reverse complement strand
CCGTCTCCTTTCGTAAAATGTAATGTCGGCCTTGTAACACAATTTCCTCTCGACCCACTGCATCTAATTTACCTAGGTGTTATGAGGAAAATGCTGCATCTGTGGACTAAAGGTTATCGGACTAAAGGTACCGATAAAAATGCGAACCTTAAAATACAGCCGCCTACATTGAAGGGACGCGAAATCGAACTAGTGAACAGTAAACTACTAAGCTTAAACGCGTATCTGCCCGCAGAGTTCTCCCAAAGGTGTAGAAGTGTAAATGAAATGGATTTATGGAAAGGTACGGAGTTCAGACAATTTTTGCTGTACACCGGAGTTGTCGTGTTAAAGGACCATTTGCCGGAAAGGAACTTTATGCATTTTTTAGTTCTCTTTACTGCGATTAGGTTGTTGGCGTCACCCACCTTGTGTGCTGACAACGTAGGGTTTTGTAGTCAACTTCTAAGAATATTTACAACGGAATTTCCCAAGCTTTACGGGAATGAAAGTATGGTTTACAATGTGCACAGCTTAATGCACATTGCCGATGACGTTGAACGTCACGGACCACTGGATAGCTTCTCGTCGTTTCCATTCGAAAGTTACCTAGGTAAACTTAAGAAATATAAGCGAGGCCCTCCAAAAGCACTGCAGCAAATAGCCAACCGGCTAGCCGAAGAAGATTCACTGGTTCGTAGTCCAGCGACATCAACATCGGCACGATTGATTCACAAAAACACTGCAGGACCAATTCCCGAAAGCCTGTATGTCCGTGAGCAGTTCAGATGTTCACTTGGACCGCGGTATAGGGTAGATACATCTATGGCGAATGGATGCATTACGGTAGGTGAGAACATAGTATTGGTAAAAAATATTGTACGCGACCACAGAGGATTACTGTACGTAGTTTATAACGAATTTACAAACCTTACAGATTACTACACGTACCCTGAGGAATCGCATCTTTTAGATGTTTACAAAGCTCAGATTTCTAGTTCTATCAAATACGCTCAATTCCCTACTTATTTTTCAAAATATGTGTGCCTTCCCGCGAATGGCTTCTATGTTCTAATTAAAATAATTGACTCCTGACTAGACTTTCATCGTTAATCTAGTCGGCGGTTTGGTTAAATATCTAACCAAACCCTACAACCACATAGGGCCATTGTTACTGGTGAAAAACCCAACCCGATAAATTATTAAGCCACTTAACAATGTTTTCCTGTGTGGTTGTAGATGGATCGCAACAACGACGACAGTAATCATGAACGGCCGCGTAGAAATATTAAGAATCCTTATGACACAAGAGAGTGGTCCCTTGATGACCCACCATTGACCTTTGAGGTAGGTTTTCGGATATTATTTTACATACTACTTAGGACGAACCACACCTGGATTCCGACAACGAATCTAATCAAACATTGCCAGTACGTTCGACGTACACCTTTCACAGCCAAGGTAAATTATATTGTCTTTAGCTATCACAGTAGTTCAAAGCGACCATGGCCTACGAGCCACTATATACGCACTGGCGGAGGGGCAACGTACAATGCAGAGGGATATTATCCTCTTAAAGCGCCAGCTACTCTGGCTTATCAAAAGTAACCAGAGGTTACACCGCCGCCTGCGTATGGCTGAGGTTGGTGCTATTCGTAGAGGTGGAGCAGCCAGTGATGTTGGGGAGTCTATCCCACGCAACCCCCTGAATGCCCCTATTGCCAGCCTTCATCAGCTTGAGGACGTAAACATGCGGCTGATGGACCCGTTGTATCGGCGAAGACTGGTAGGACTTTTGCTCCTCATTAAATAACACGTTAAGGTTGCCTTCCTCTCAAGCGTGGGAGGGCGCAACATAGAAGATTTCCTACGGAGACTCTTCCACTCCATATTCGACGATGACATAACGCGTTGCGTTAATTTCTCCGGGAAATCAGCAAAACAAGCGCTACGGGAGACTATCCTGTACGACGCGATACGCGGTATGTTTCATTATAATACTTATGACCATTTGCGCATCAGAGGCCTACGCCCTTTGGAAGGGGGAGCCAGTGGATTTTTCCCAATTGGAGGAGGCATTACGCAGGCGCTTTAAGCGGTCGTTGGATGCGTACAGAAAACGGCGAGCAAGGGATGAGCCGCCAAATGATGATGACCAAGGTTCGAGGTATTACTTATGTCATTTCATTTTCTCATATAGACCCTACGCCCGGACCCTCCAGATAAGTATGATAAATGGATACACCGCCACACGTTTTTTTTTAAAGATTTCTGTCATACTATTTTTCTAATAAACATTTCAAATAATAAATCAATTGGCTTTGAATTCATATCGTTATCGGGGGTTTGCTCGTATAAAGCTAAAAAGTACCTATATTTGGTCGTCCTCAGTCGCGAATTTTCGCCACAGAATCCGCCGCGACTTGTCGAACCGGATTCCGGCGCGACTTGTCGAACCGGATTCCGGCGCGACTTGTAGAACCGGATTCCGGCGCGACTTGTCGAACCGGATTCCGGCGCGACATAGGTGACAAATTCGCGCATAAATCCGGCCTAACAATGCGCGACATGTCGCACCGGATTCCATGGTTGATTCCGGTGGGAAATGTTACTAGGGATCTCAATGTCTATAAAAAATTATGATGAAATAAAATTATTTTCTCTTCAACTATAATAAAATATATATTGCTTCCTCTTATAATGTATCAGAAGTATAAATACTAATGATGTAAATTACAATCTCACTTAGATATTCGACAAACGAATGGCCAAGTGTCTTCTGCCGATGCACTTGAATGACGATGGTGCTTCGCAGCTGCCTCGACCCACCTCAGACATCTGCAGCGTCCCATCTAATTAGAAAAATTGTGCCAATGGACAACGATTGTAATCTACGTATCGAGCAGACCCATGCATACGGTAGATGCGATGTCCTCAGCTGATTTTTTCGCATTCAAACTGACCGCGGCTAAGTATACCTCAGTTAAAGGACATGACAGTTTTTCCAGACCCCAAGTATTCTTGCTATAAAACCGTAACGCCTACAATGTAAAGCTATTTTATTACATGTTTTTCTAGCTTTGTTCTCTAGAAGTCAGGTTTTTTTCACTTAAAACAAACTCCTTATTTCGCACACTATTGATCTAGCAAAAGACCAAAACAAATACAATAGTCACTGCGAAAGAAGGGGTTGGGTTAGGTTTTTTCCTGCCTTCCGGGATTTTTGACGGCGCAAAAGATGTGCTTTACAAATAAACCTTATTATTATTAATGCGATCGTGACGATATAAATCATAATCGTCTATGATAACGGAGGAGTCAGAAGTGATTGGATGGGTCCAAGATTCTGTTATGCATATAACATCAGGCATCATCTCGAAAGCGATAGCTCGAAGTTGAGCCATTTTATTTATAACGGACCTGGCATTAAGAACTATGACATCTAGTGTGTTTCGAGTGACAGGACTATGGCTATCGTTATTCATAACAAAGAATTTGAGGGTGAGTATACAAACTGTAGGCCATTATTATTTGTGGAATAAGTACTGACGGGTATGGAGCTGTTAGCATACGGGTAGCCAAAAATCGATGGCTGATAAGGTCTGAGATATCTAGGGTTCTCGCTTTCTGGCAGGGAAAAATGAGGAGAGGGTTAACCAAAATAAGCTTCTGGGGCGTTTGGGAGTAATGGGGGAGGTGAGAAGACATGTAAAAGTTAGCAGGTTTGGGTGGTAGAGGATGGGTAAAGAAACTGATAGGGGTAAACGGTGACATAAAATTAGTGTTAGGGCCGCTCGCGTAAGGACTAGTGGTCTTAATCAGTGAATGTCCTGTACGGCAACTCCGATTAGATTTAAAACTATACCAGTTTGGGTTACTGCCGTGCACATTAAATTTTTCTTGGTTCGGGCCCGGTGTGTTCAATAACACATTATACAGGGGAATAATATGACTCCCACGGTCAAGAGAGGAGCTAGGTTGTGGTGGAGAAGCGCTCGGCCTAAACGATTTCGACGGTGTTGGCGACAATTTTGTTGAACTTGTTGCCGCGTTAGAGGCGGCAGAATTTATCGATCGTTGGACAGAGAATGTATTTAGACTAGTATTAATCGTAGTAGATGACGGAGTGGCAGGCCTTGATGGTCCCGATATCAAGAGGGATGGGTTAATTGGTGCACTGATGTTTATGGACCTATGACTAGATATTCGGGAGGTAGGGATAGCAGGTGTACTGACGGTTATGGGACTATGAATAGACACCTGGGAGGCAGGGATAACGGGTGCACTGACGTGAGTGGGTGTATGGCCAGATATCCGGGGTGGAGGATTAGCGAGTGCATTTACCCTATCAGGACTACGAACAGATTTATGAATAGTAGGCTGAGAAGTCATTGGTCTATTGGACTGGAGAGCCGTATTTCTTCGCTCCATTGGTGTAGGATCTCGACAGAGGAAACTTTTAGTCATTTCTAAATATCGGGAATTGTGACCTCGTTGAGCAAAGATTGAGTCGACCTCGATTGGTGAAAGCAATTTAACTAGGATGGGCGGGTTTTTGCTACGCGATTGGAGGCGTTTGGCTTCTGCAATTTTGTAGTTGAAACCACCCGAACATAGAAACTCTTTTGCAATATCCAAAGGGTGACTGATTATGGAGGAATTTTTTAGTATAAAGTTAAAGCTTCGCTTTTGTCTATCAAAAGCTTCCGTGGTTATAAGATGGACGAGGGAGTCTAACTTTTTACAATCTTGCGACGGCACATCTGATAACTTGCCATCAAACAGATTGCCTAGTATTGATAAAACAGAACCAAACTTCATCATGAAGTCATTACAGTTCTGTAATGCAGATAAATCAATTTGTTTAGCCTTGACAATGGGCTGCATGTTGATATCAAGGCATTGACTAATAGGCGTGGTCAGGCACCGCTTGGGTCTGGGAGCAGATATCTTACGATGAGCTATAATTTTCGTTCTCATAATTTTGATAAAAATCTGCTTTAAATGTAGGATGATTTATAAAAATTCAGCCTATATGATTTTACCGCAGCTGGTTGTTAAAATCTCTTAAAATTGCTTAACAAACTGTATTAGTTATTACGTTTAGAAAAAAAACAGTTGATATGATTTTCAGATTATGACTTACGACAAATAATCAGAGGGAACTTAACAAATACTGTAGCTATTTTTTAATAAGCACTTTAAATTTATTTGAAAAAGTGTATTCAATATTGGGAAACGACTCAGCCTTTGAAGGTCTCAAGAATATTCTGATCTTGACGATATCTTTTGCTAGGCCGCGAATTTGCTGGTTTGAAGAGGTTGTGTTCGGTTTAAAGAGGTTGCGTCTCGGTAGGATTGGTTGGAAAACAAAATCTTCTTAAATTCCGACTTCAAAAGATCGTCCACGCAAGAAAAATAATTCCAGCGGTTTAGAAAAAAATTGTTTACGAACGGTTGCAGCTACAATATCCTAGATCGTAATTGATGGGGGATATCAATGTAGAATTGTCCTAGGAGGAGCGAGGGGAAATATCGACTGTGATCTTGTAGGGTCCTGTGGTCTTGTAGGGTGTACGGATAACTCAGATAAGGGGAACCTCTGGTACAATTTCTTTATATCTTTGTATACCGAGGAGCCGCCTTTTAACGAGAATGTACAACAATATATGGTCCCAACGGCGCATACAATTAGCGCGGTATCGTTCGCAACACTGTAAGAAAAGCCTTGAGACAGTTAAAGCCCACTAAATCGCCTGGTCTGGACGGATTATCAGTGAAACTTCTAAATGAGCTCTCAGAACAACTGGCCTCCCCACTTTCCAAGATCTTTGAAAGTTCAATGGAAAAGGCTCCCTGACTACTAACTGGAAGCTGGCCAAAATAACACCTATTTATAAAGGAGAAGAGAGAACTTCAACTTATAGCTTAAGACGAGTTAGTCTCACAAGCATTTGTTGCAAACTAATGGAGAAACTAATCAAAACGGAATAAATGAGGCATATTGAGGAGAACAACTTGCTAAGGGCAGCGCAACACGGATTCCGAAGTGGCCACTCTTGTCTCACAAACCTGCTAACATCCATGGAAAGCTGGACAAAATCTCTGGAAATGGGTTCGTCAGTTGATGCGGTCTCTATTGACTTCAGCACGACCTTCTATAAGATTCCAAACAGACGACTTATATCAAAGCTGCATCAAATGGGTGTGACTGGAAACCTACTCAAATGGTACGCCGACTTCCTAACAGGCAGGCGTCAGCGTGTTTCTATTGGAGACACCAAAACAGAATGGAAAACCGTATCCAGTGAGGTTCCGCAGGGAAGCGTTCTGGGTCCCATTCTAGTTCTGGTATATGTGAACGACTGCCTTGACTGCCTCACCTGTGAGAAAGTCATGTTTGCAGACGATCTAAAGATCTGAAAGTCCATTGAAAGCTCAGAGGATGGACAAGCCTTACAAAATGACTTGGATCGCTTGCAAAAGTGGTATGAAAAATGGCTACTGTAGCTGAACTTCAACAAATGCCAAGTAATCCACTTACGGTCTAGTTGCAGAAAGGTGATACCATTCGAGTATGACTACTCGATTGGAGGTCATCAACTCGAGCTAGTGAACGAACTACGGGATCTAGGTGTACGCATAACACCCGACCTCAAACCGTCAACTCACTGTGCTAAAACCACAAACCAGGCTATGGGCATCCTCGGAGCGATCAGAAACTCCTTCCTCCATTTAAATGAGAAGCTTGTTGGGCGAGTCTTCGGAACATTTTTTTCGGCCGATGTTAGAGTACTGCGTCCAGGCGTGGCGCCATTGGATGAAGAAAGATTACGCAATGCTCGAGAAAATGCAAAGAAGGGCGACCATGCTTGTCAGCAGCTTAGGAGGTCTCCCATCTGAAGGTCATCTAGATATGCTCAATCTTTTTCCTTTCTCTTATAAGCAATACAGAAGAGATATGATCATGGTGTTAAAAATCGTAAGGGGAGTAGACTGTGCTTTTCAGATGACCGAATTCTTTGAATTTGCACAAACAATACATCTACGCGGTCATCCGTACAAACTGAAGAAACACCACGCCAAACTAGGAGTGCGGGCCCACTTCTTCTCCCACTTCTTCTTCCTCGATTGTTCTTGCTGAAAGCGTCGACACATTCAAAAGAAGGCTTGATCTTACTTTGCTTGCGGGTCATACATTTGGAAGACAACAACAATTCATCAAGTTTATATATGACTTTGAACAATATGCATGATCTGACAGCATCTATCTGTTAAAAAAGGGTTTTCAAAGGTTCTGCCTCTCTCCCTTATACATACATCTTTTCCGGGCACCTCATGCGGATCCAAGGTCAAGGTCAAGGCGCGCAACTTATCTTTCAAAGCTAAGTAACATAGATATTTTTATCAGATTTCCCCGTTACTTGCTGAATTAACTAGCTAAATTGTTGTTATTTATTTGTATATCTAACCCTTTAGCAACTGAACATACCGGTAGTTGTCTTTTTTACCGATAGGTCAAAATATACATTTTTATACTGTTTCACCGACATAGCCTCATTCTAGTTCCGGTAGATTCACGTAAAAAGCAACTAATCTATTGCGTAAATACTGAATAATATCTAAAAATTTGTTACTTTATCAATTTCCAGCAAGAAATAGTTTGTATTACTCGATATAATATTAAAGATATTTGTCACCATGCGTAGCCTCTTCGGTAATTCAAATTTTCTGTCGCAATTTTGTGCATAACTTTGCTTAGAACATATCCTATCACTCACTTTCTATTCAATATGATACCCAAGCCACAACTGAGACGTAAATTAACACCGAATACTAATTCTCCTAACGATAGACTCATCTTAAGCATGGAGAAACTTGATCTTGATGCTTTAGACAACTTAAGTAAGCTTTATAACCAATATGCTTGCTTGTTTACGGTCCTTGGTGCCATCTTTGATGGAAAGGTATCCACGCTCACTTCTCAGCAATGTGAGAAACTAGAGCCTTTCGTCAATATGGTGTCTACTGAGACCCGTGATCGGCAAAAAAGGAATCTTAATTTTCTTTTGAAAAATGCTTCAAAAGATAAACAACCTATAGATGTTGCTATTCAGTTTCTTTACTCTTGTGGCTTTAATTTTAAAGTTGCAGAAGCTAAAAGACTCTCATCCCGAAGTAAAAACCCGCCGATTCTCGTAAAACTTTTTTCGGCGATAGAAGTAGACCTTATAATAATAATAATAATAATAATAATTTGTATATTTAAGGCCCAAGGGCCCTGTCGTTATTAACTTAGTGCTATCGTGAAAATAAAAATAATAATGATAAACAGTGAACTCTTATAAAATCATTGTCATAGGCAGTAAAAAAAACTCCTACATCAGTGGATGAGTTCAGCGGGCCACCGATTACCAAAAAAATATAGGAGAAAAAACTGCCTTAATAGGTAACAGGGTTTGATGTGGTTAGATTAGGACCTGATGTTGAGGGTTCAGGACGTTTATGGTCATGGGAAAAAATATATCGCTGAGTTACGAAGGGGTCATCCAGGACAACACGAGAAGACAGCAGAAGTCAGGGCAACATCACCGAGATGCGACCCACCTGACTCCCGAGCCCATCAAAATGTTGGCGACCTCGAAGACCAAAGCAAAGGTTGCAAAAACAGGAAAGAGTTCGCAGCCCTTGGAAGTGATACTTGACTCTGCTTCAAATGCCAGGAGGAACCTTTTCAAAATCAGTTTATGATCGTGATGGGCACCGCCGTATGATATCCAAAAGTCCATCAAATCTGCAAGACCATCATTGGGGAAGTCTAAGATGTGACCAAATATAAGTCCCTGATGATGGTTGATTAGAAGCGAAACGAGAGCCGTCAATACTGCGTCCTGATTCCGGGGACACGAGTCAGAGGAAGGTAGTTTTAAGAAGAGATCCTAAATTCCCGATGGTCCTTTCTCGGGATCGTGGAGAAAACTACCCGGAAAAGATGAGGAAAACAAAAGGTTAATAGATTCAGTGTTAAGATAAATGTGCAGTCTTCGCTTGAATGCACATAGACTAGTCGACGCCCGAATATCAATCGGCAAATTATTCCAAAGATAGCTATACCTAGAAGCAAAAAATAAAGATCGCTTAGAAGTGGAAGAAGCAGGAGGAGGTATAATCAACGTTGAATTTCTTAAGTTGTAAGGGCGAGTAACGGGAGTAAGGGCAGAAATCTTGGGGAGATTTGAACTATTATTAGGGCGAAACAGGAGACAAAACCCTGCTTCCAGTCTCCTGACCCAAAGAAATTTCAGTTTCGTTATCTCACATCTATCTGAGTAGGGAGTATCTGAAAATGCCGGATAGAGGACCCTTTTAGTGAATCTTCTTTGGACACTTTCAATTTTTGAACGGCAAGATTCGTTCATTAGACCGAAGAATGGACAACAGTATTCGAGAATAGGAAGCACATACATACGATAAAGTCTTAGCTTCATTTCGGGAAGGTAGAAATTATAAGAGATGAAGCCGCAAATCTGAGCAGCTTTTGCTGTAATTCTATCAGCATGAGGTGAAAGATCTAATTTATTGGTGTAACTTAAACCTAAGTCCTTAATGTTAGAACATTCAGTCATGGGGCAACCTTTAAAAATGATAGGCTGTGGCAGCCTTTCAGGCCCAAAACACATGAACTGGCACTTAGAAGGCGAGAACTCCATCTGCCAAGTGGAGCTCCACGCAGATAGAGCGTCCAAATCCGAATGAATGCGTTCTAAGCATCCCTCAGCCGTAGAATTAGAGAAGGAGTATACACATTTCAAGTCGTCCGCGTATATATACGATTGAGAGTGTTTAACTATTGTTGAAATATCATTTATATAAAGCAAGAACAACAGGGGGCCTAGAACGGTACCTTGAAGGACACCGCTTAAAATAGTTATAGGGGTAGAGTATGAGGACCCCACTAAGACCTGTTGTTTTCGATTAGAAAGATATGATCTAATAAAGTCAATGAGAGGACTACCAAATCCTATAGCCTCTAGTTTGGCGAGTAGTCTCCTATGAGGTACTTTATCAAATGCCTTACTAAGATCAAAATAGATGACCACCACAGATAAATGATCGTTACGAAGAGAAGTGAGGAGATTAAGAAAAGACATATGACATGTTTCACAAGATCGGTCCGGTAAAAAACCATGCTGAGATATATTTAATATTTGATTGCTTATGCAAAAATCTGTAATTTTATTGGCGATTAATTTTTCAAACAGTTTAGCTAAAGAAGGTGTTTTATGAGCACCGCGATAATTTTTAATGTCAACATGAGCGGTCAGCCAACTATTCAAAGGAAAATAAACTTTACATATGCAGGGATAAAACGCCAATGGAGCGTCGAGTTTTATCTAAAGTAGCAAATGAGAGCACTGGCTCCGGTTCCACAAAACCAAAAGTTGTCTCTGAGGCCGGCCCTCCCGCTCAGGTAAGCCCACATCCCTCTATGTCAATGTCAGTTTCCCCTGATACTTCTCCCATTCACCTTACTCGTGATTCGAGTGAGATTGTAGCCTCGTCAAGTCGTTCTCCTTCTAAGCCAACCACGTCTGTGATAGCTTTAAATTCCGATAAACCTATGAACGCCCCTAGTAAATCTACGTCAGTTTTCAAATTTGGCAATAGGATTACCAATAATAACTCAGTATCTAACAGAGACCCAACTGCTCAAGCTAGCGCTTTTCCTATCCCCAAATCTCATCAACATCCCCAAATAATTCAGCCAGCTTATAAAAGTAACCATTTTTCAAAACCAGTCATGCAATTTTCGAAGGCCAATATTCCGTCAAATTTTGATATAATGCCTCAAAATCCTATATTTATGCCCCCTCCTGGTTTTCCCATGCCACACTTTAGCCGCCCTTTCTATGGAGCCCCCTCTAATATGCCTTTCTACAATATGCACAGTTCATTTGATAATAATAACTTGACAAACTGTAGACCAGGGCTAATTTGCTTTCTGCCTTTTGTTTCTCCCATGCCGTTTCCCGTTCCGCCACCAAGTTTTCCTTTTTATAAATACTGACGAGCGTAACCTGAATCTGAAGGATACGCTCAGTATAGTGTCACTCAATGCGAGATCAGTTGTTAATAAGATGACAGAACTTAAAACAGTAGCATTTGAGCTTGATCCAGATGTGCTCTGTGTCACTGAATCTTGAACACACTCTCGTATTTCTGACTCGACACTCGCCATAGATAATTATAGTTTGTACAGACAAGACCGCATTGAAAAGCGTGGCGGTGGTTGCCTTCTTTATATTAAATCATCCTGTGTACATTTCCCGTATCACCTGAGCATTTCATCTTTTTCTGGAAATTTTTGTCTTATTTCAGTCATCCTGCCACACAATAAAAAAGCGATAATTGGGTGTGTCTACAATCCTCCCAGTAACTCAAGTAATGTAATGCAGCTGTGTGAAATGCTTGAAAAAGTTGCAGAGACTCAATTCGATGTCAGAATAATTATAGGTGATTTTAATCGGCCAGACATTGACTGGCATGCAAATACCTGTCCACCAAGATTTCAGAAATTGGTTGACACTATTAACTTTTCAAACATGTCACAACTGGTCAGTTCAGTGACCAGAAATGACAACATATTAGATTTAATTTTTACAAATGATGTCCACCCTCTTTTTATGAATTTTCATCGTGATATTTTCAATAGTGACCATGCCTTAATTCACTGTTGTTTTCCAGTCTCTCTTTCTAAAAAGCCTGATGTAAAATGCAATAACCTCGACTTTGGTAACGTGAACCATGAATTAGTCAATGATTTCG
>JAYGXS010001965.1:0-11805 GCA_036362985.1 Ligula intestinalis | reverse complement strand
GGGGGGGGGCTGACGACCACGCTAACGCAACGCCACTGGTTGCGCAGAGAATGGAGCCAACCAACGGCCAACGGGCGAACGAACGCACGTGCACCGGGCAACGCTATTACACAAGGCTAGCTGCGAGGCGCATGAATTGGAGGGCGGCGGAAAAGTAAGCAGCGCGCTCTTACGATGAGAACGAGCATGTTTTCGAAACGTCAGCATAAATACAATTTGGTCCGATCACTTGCCCTCCTTCTTCTTCTTTGTCCTCTTCCGAGAACGATGGACATATTGCGCATAACTCTTCTAACATTCAACCTACTGAATACAATTAAGTAGCACGTATAATTGCTTTGCACACTGCATCCCGTTGCGTATTGCTGACGACCCCAAGATGCAGGCACGCGGATCAGTTTATTGTAGATCTCCTATGGTGGATCAGGCTTTTGCAGTGTCTGTCCCATTTTTCCTCTTTTTCACTGTGTTTTGATAGCAAGGTTAAGGCAAGTGGACCTGACACGAGTGTTAATGTGACAGCTGAGAAGGCCAAACAACCTGAACTTATCTGTACTCATCAAGGCTGTCATCATGCCTAATCTAACCGGCCTCGATGACGTCAAATCATCGTCATGCCTGACGATTTTTGGTGGCAAATCTGGCGAGATCAAGCCATTGTCTCCTCCAACGACCGAGACCGAATATCAAACATTTAAGAACCACCTCTATGTCTTGTGGAAATGACTCGAATCAGGTCTTGAGTTGACCGCCTTTCTGACGTCTCCAGATGGGCAACGGCACCGGATCTAGGGGCAGTATACGTGACCTCGGGCAGTGGCCAATAGACAACCTGCATTAACAACCACAGAGGAAAGTTGTACGGAATACAGGGACCTTGGTGGCGACGGAGAGGTCGAGTCAGGCGCTTTCGGCCGGGTAAGAAAACTCAGCCAGCAGTATGGATTCGGGAGACACTACTCTGTCTGCTTGGCAACATCCTCACCCCGGGTATTTAAAACTGTTTACTTTTTCAAGTTGGCAACCATCAATAACCACAGAGATTCCTTTTCGTGGTCAGGGAGGCAACTCAAAAACGAAAAAAATCGTGTGGCATGGACAAAAACAAGGAAACTACGTCAAAAGACGGGAGGCATTCATCATTACTTACTTTGTGGTCTCGGATCAGGCGGAGGAACGCCAGCGAGTTTTTAATGTTGTACTCCGATCCATTCGTTTTAAAGCACCCAACTCATGGATCGAATTACAGCGCCTTGCAGACATTCGTCCGCAGGATCCAATACCACAAAGTAAGTAATGGTGAATGTGCGGGGAATGTGTCAATTCGCACGATGAGTCCCCGGACACAAAGACGTGAGAGCTACCTCGTTGTCTGGCCAGCGATGTCTCCTCAATTCTGATTGGTCCACGGTTCCGCGGACCATTAATACGCATAACCTCTGCGTGACAGGGACTTGCTACTCAGGGGCACTCGTGTTCTCTTGCTTCCCTTGTGCGGGCCTTATTGTTGTTGTACTAACTCATGCTCATGCTATCTTATCGTGTGTCTTCTACGCGCGCCCCTGGAGTTACGACGTGTGACCTTGACGTGGCAGCCTGCATGTTTGTAGAGGAATTGGGCCCTAGTTTTTTGTCACGGGCACGGATGGCAAAATAACAGGGCGCCATATCCACACGCCTCCAGCAGTTCGCGCCCCGTCTTATTACCGGCTCGTGCCATTATCTGTGTGTTTGAGAAGTCGAATTCGTGGCCTTCTTCCAAAGTGTGGGTAGTGATCTGGGACAGTGGGTCGCCTCTCCGCACTGCCCGTTTGTGGTTCGTTATTGTTGTTGCTGTACTAACTTACTCCCTTAACCTAGTTTGCCAGAAATACGTGGTATTGAATTTTAAGAAAGATGAAGGAATAACGAATAAAGATGAAGGTATAAAATTCTTAAGAGAAATAAAGGAATTCGGCGACTTTGTCTGGGCGAAGCCAGAGGTCCTCAGGCGTGAGGTCCGTAGGGTTGTCCGGGCAGACGAAGGGGTGGCACGTTGTGTGGGAAGGCAGGAAGAAGTCAGGGCAATTGTCTGGGACGCTGTCGAAGTATGAGGTGTGACGGCATTTGAATGAATTCAGCAGCGTGGAGAAGCCGAAACGCAGCTGGGATAGCCTGGTTCTGGCGTTTCTGGACAGGTTGGCTCTACGTTCTCTGGCCATTTGGTTCGTTATTCGCGAGCTAAGTCGCCGCCCGCTCTGCCGTGTATAATGGCAAGAGCAGTCACGACATGGCAACTGATAAATGACGCCAAAATGCTCACCTACATCCAGTAGGTCTTTGTTTTGCATGACTCGTGCACGCATGGTAGCCGTTGGGCGATGAGCAATACCCACGCCGAACGCTGCAACGATACGCTTGGTTGCTTCTGACACGTTTGAAACGTACGTTAGAGGGTGCCAGAGCGTTGATGGCTGCCTTTCTTTTGTTCTCCATGGATGTTGTATGTTTGCAGTAATGACTTTATTCTATAAATTCTGCAACTTCCCGTACATATGTTACCCGTATCTGCTACTGCTTTCTGCTCACGTTCCTGATGAAGAATCCGTGACGGGTGTCGAGACGTCAGGTGGATAAAATTTTTGTCCCAGCGATCGAGTCGTCTTATTCTCAATTACTTCCTGGGACTCGTATATTTGCTTGTATTGGCAAACAAATATGTGTGATTGTTATGAAGACGAGAAGTGCACGCCACTTGAGTCATGGCCGCAGGCCGGTCGTGTACCCCCCGAGCACACGTGATGCCCGCGCACACGTGCAATGCACATGTCCTAGAAACGTCTCGCAGCGTAGGAAACCACGAATCAGCATGCATGCCAGAATCCCCCTCGCATGCGATTGGTGAGGATTAGTCTAAAAGGACCAAAGCCTTATAATAGGCTGTGATGGACACACTAATTCCATTCCGTTGTCTCTGTACCGTCCTGAATAAAGGCCTGCTATTAGAACCACTCACTTGGCTTCTTCTGCCTATTAGTCGGGTCAGAATAAACTGGGCTATAACAGTGACTTTAAAGGGAGCTGTCATAGCCCCGGTAAAAAAGCAAAAGATAGCCGGTTTCTGCGGAGAACAACGACTTTTTCGAAGCCCGCGCAAACAGTAGCATCCTAGCTCATCAACTCTAGCTTATTTGTGGGATTTCTGGTCGTTCTAGCACCGTCCTGCCACGGGCATGCGACGAACGTTAGGGAAAGCAGTTGGTTGGTAGCCCATATTTGATCAGGGGTTCCCGCCGGAGTCCAAACTGGGTGCAGTTGGGAGGCGGAGAAAAGCCGCGACCTCGGCCGGCTTGAGCCAAAGGTCCTCCGGGGGTGAGTTGGGTGCCTGGCCGGAAACTGCAGACGAAGAGGTGACGGCAGTCATGCGGCGAGACTCCGCAGTCGGGTAAAGAAGGATCCAGCCGGTGTTGGTACTGGCGAAGGAGCATGCAGTGGCCGCTGCGTAGCTGCGTCAGGTTACAACGAGTCACCCGTAGGATATGACGTTCCGAGGTGGCAATCGGAGGTGGATAGCCACCCGAAGGACCGGGGAATGGTAGCTGGATATTGCGTCCACAACTGCTCTCTGGTGAAGGCGCTGGTAGTCTGTCCTGATGGTGGAGCGATCAACGGGTAGGTCTGAGAGAGACGAGGCGACAGCTGCCTTGTGGAGACCTCGGATAGACGTCCGAACGTTACGGCTAGGCTCGGGAGCGTTGCAACGATAGTGGTTCGGATGGCCAGGTTGTGAACAGGTCCACCAGAATTGCTGGCTGAGGAGTTTGTTGTGTGTGGCGACCGGCAGGACAGAAACATTCGCATGAAGGTGATCAATGGGCGACATTTTATAGCAGCCCGTGATCGTGCGGAGGGCACCATTCTGTGCTGACTGAAGGCGGCGGAGGCTGGAGGAGTTGATTGTGGGAAACCAGATTGATGCCGCATAGGTGAGATGCGGCTTGGCCATTGCATTGAATGTGGCCGTCAGCAACTATTTCGCGAAGCCCCAGGAAGTGCCCGCGAGAGCCTTGAGAACCTTGGTGCACCTGCTCACTTTGCTTGCGACATCCCTCGCATGGTCTGCGAACGTGAAGAGCGGATCTAAACGGACGCCGAGGAGCTTGGGCTTTCGAACCAGCGGTAAAGCCTCACTGTTGACGATGGCGATTTAACTCCTTCGGATCCAGTGTGAAAACAGTGACGGACGACTTGGCAGCCGAGATCGACATCCCGCGCTGAGTGAGGTAGTCCACAATGTTAGGCATGAATTCCGAGAGGACCTGTGCAGCCTGATCAATGTTATGGTGCTGGCAGAAGATGGTGACATCATCCGCGTATGATAGCACTTTGGCGGGTGCCGGGGGGAGTGGGAGTTCCCGCATGTAAATGTTGAACAGCGTCGGGCTAAGCACAGAGCCTTGAGGAACACTGCAGTTCTGCTTACTGGGCTTGGAGAGAGTGCCGCGGAAAAGGACACAATCGTGGCGGCCACGGATGTAAGCCGCCAACCATCGGACCAGGCCAGTCGGGACGTTCAGGGAGACCAAGTCCTGCAGGAGCTGATCGTGGCGGACGCAGTCAAAGGCTCGCGACAGGTCAATTGAGACAGCCACAGTCCGCGAAGCAGGCTTCTGTTGATTGAAGCCCTCGAGGATGGCGTCGCTGAGCTCGAAAAGAGCCGTTGTTGTGCCACGACCCGTCCTGAAAGCATGTTGGTGGTTGGACAGATCCACTGCAGACGTCAGAATTGGAAGGAGAAGTTGTTCCAAAGTTTTCACCAGTGGACTGAGGAGGGCGATTGGGCGATAGGACGTCGCTTGACTGGGGTCCTTGCCAGCTTTGACCAGGGGAATGGTAGTGGACTGGCGCCAGCAATCGGAGATGATTGAACTGGCCAGCGAAAGATTGAAAATGGCTGCCAGGTAGGCAGCCACCTTGTGGTCGATATGGCGCAAATGGATAGGAGCCAGGCCATCGGGTCCTAAGGTTTTCGAGACTTTCGTTTTCTTGACGGCGGCGAGCATAGCATCGGCCGAGAAGGAAATGTCCGGAGGCGGGGCCTTATGGAGGAGGCGAAGGAGGGGGCGCTGGCTTTTGGGACTGGGAGCCGAGCGGGGCGAGAACAGCTTGTTCATCTTCGCGGCGATCGTACCGTTGTTGGAGATGAACTTGCCGTCCCCGAAGCTAATAGACTGGGGCCTGGTCAAATTGCGTAGAAGTTGCCAGGTGGCAGCTGCTTTGCCACGGAAATTACAATCTGCAACTTTTTCACGCCTACCTTTCCGTTTGCCGTCATTGACGGTCTTGGTTATCAAGCCGTTGAGTTCGCCAACACGCGGGTCAGTTGCGGTCAGTTGCGTCTCGCGCTCACTCTCGCTCTAGTTGGGAGGCTTCGCTTGGGTAGTTTGGGTGGAGTATGGGAATGCGACCGTTCGGTATATGGTGGCCCGCTCTGCCTTGTGGACACAGATGGGGGGCAGTAGCTGATCGGTTCCCGCTTCGCATTTTACAGTGAACGCTGCCCAGTCAGCTCTCTTGAAGTTGATAAAATGCCTGTTTGGAGCCTTGATACGGTCGGCAGAGGTGGCCAATTTGAGCACTATAGGGAGGTGATCGCTCCCTAGGCTGATTTCCGTGCTCCATGTGGTGGAGGCTACCAGACTGAGACTAGCAACGAAGATATCGGGAGAGCTGGGGGCACCGTTGGGTGGGAGCCACGTTGGGCTGTCCTCGTTGAGGACTGCGAAGGGAGCTTGCTCTAGTTCACCCGCCAGGACTTCTTCCCGGGAATCGGCCACCAAATTGGAGCACCACAGGTCGTGATGGGCGTTAAAGTCACCTAGTACCAAACTGTCACCAGAAGGTAAGTAGGGAGCGATAGAGGCGGTGAAACCTGGAGGACAACTGGACGTTGGAGGGATGTACACGATCACGACGGTTAGCGGCACCGGGCCAATGTTAAGGGAAATCACTAGTATTTCCGTGGGATCGGCGCCAAGCAGAGGTAGCTGGTGATGGGCAATGGATTTATCCACCAGGAAGGCCAAGCCTTCACCTTTGTTGCGGCCGCAGTCACGACGGACGATCGTGTAGTCGGCACAAGACGGGACTTTAGTGGAGTTAGACCACTTTGTCTCTTGGATAGCCGCCACAGCTATGCTGTGCGAAGGCATGAAGGCCAGGAGCTGGTCAAGCTTCCCAAGGAGGCCGTTGGCGTTGAATTGTAAGATCTTAAGACCAGGTAGGGAGGCAAGGTCGGAGACCAAAGGATTTGGGTTCAGGACAGGACGGGCTGGAGGCATGGAGATCAGTGGGGGCACGGGACAGCTGGGACACGCAAAGGCGGGCGACCAATCGGCAGCTTTGGCACGGCCACTGCAGCGGAGATGGCACCAACCATTGCAGGAGCCGCAACGTACAGACCAGTCGCGGCGGCCCAGGCGGACTCGGCAGAACGGGCAGTACCAGAGAGGTCCAGGGTTGGCCTCAATACCGGCGGCAAGGAGGAGGAGTCGGAACAGCGTGGCCGGGAGGGGCTGCTCCATCATCAAAAACACGGATTGGGCGGAGGGGAGAGTTGATCCAACGTAGGGAGATGGGTGTAGCAGACCTTGGCCGCCGGGAGGGCGGGTGGGAACGCGGTCAAAGAAGCGTCTGCAGTGGTTTCCTCCGTGACGTTGTAGAAGCATGAGGTGAGAGGGCATTTGAATGAATTCAGCAGCGTGAAGATGGAACGCAGCTGGGATAGTCTGGTTCTGGCGTTTCTGGACAGGTTGGCCCTACGTTCTCTAGCCATGACGTCGGAGACCGGCGGAGGAGCGATGAGGACTCTGTTAGGTTTATCACTGATTATGACTTGCTCGACAGTTTCGGTGTGGATACGCTTAACGAGGTCCGGTATCGGTAGATTAGTAGGATACACCGAAGCATGTGAGCAGTACGCGTCTGTGGTAGATTGTTTCATGCGTCTAGCAGGTGGAGGGCGTGTTAAGAGACGATAACCTGGATGTTCTGGGTTATGGGACTGCGCACCGTAGATTTTTGCTTGCACGATAGAATGAACTTTCAGAGGCAGGACTTGAGTTTCCTGATAGAGGTGATCTACATTGGTCATATTAACACAGCCCGTGGCGATGCGGAGAGCAGCGTTCTAAACGCGTTGGACTTTCGTCCAGCTAGTTTCGCTAAACAGTAGGGCAAAGAAAGCTGATGCATGCTCAATCGTTGCCTTGCCTGTTGCCCGGTAGGTCGTGACTAACGTCTCAGCGTCCTGGCCCCAAGAAGAACCTGCCAAAGCTTTTAGGGCGTTGAGCTTGGCTTTTGCTTTGCTGGTTTGGATATCAGCACGGCGGTGTAGAGCCAGCGTCGGGTCGACAGTGAGGCTCAGGAGTTTAGGATACTGACATAAAGCAATGTCATTGCCCTCCACCTCAATTGGAGGATGGGACTTGTATTCGTTGGGGTCCGGAGTAAACAGTGTTACTGAGGACTTAGACGCGGATAACTTCAAATACTTATTCTCCAGGTGCCGGACTAAACTAGGAATGTAGTCATTTAAGGTGTCGACAGCTATGCGGAAATTCGGGTGAGAAGATACGGGCCTTGGGTACAGTGGTCGGTCCGTGCCAATTACAAGTACCGAGCGCGGGTCATCAAAGAATATCTCCCGTCTTTTGACGATGAACTGGACGCAGCAGATATTATATAAACAAATAATACTTAATGATAGCAAGTAGTATTAGTATGCGTTTTCTACAAACGCAGCTTCCACTTACAGACCCCTATACGACACGATTTTGCAATTGACTGCACAGCCCAACGTTTACAGGACTACCCCGTCGAGATCCTAACGCAGCACGTTATAGAACTGCTCAAACTGTGTCTTATGAACTACTGTCCATTCGGCAATAAGTACGACCACACGGAGTTCATGCCTGATGTCGAAAACTTCTTCACCCAGCGCGGAATGACGATCTCGGCAGCCAAGTTGTCCCTTACTGTTTTCACGCTGGAGCCGAAGGAGTTTAATTGTCACCCGGCCATCACCGTCAACGGTGCGTCTTTACCATTCGTCCGCAAGTCCAAACTTCTTGTCGTACGTTTCGATCTGCTTTTCACGTTCGCAGACCATCCCAGAAAAGCCGCAGGCAAAGTGAGCCGCTGCACCAAGGTCCTTAAGGCTAGAGCAGGCACATCCTGGGGCTAAGCGAAAGAGTTTGTCGACAACTTTCGAGAAGCTGGCCAAGCTGCACCTCACTTATGTGGCATTAATCTGGTCTCCTACGATGAGCTCTTCCAGCCTGCGCCGCCTCCAGTCAACACAGAACGCTACCCTCCGCACGATCAAGGGTTGCAATAAAATTTCGCCTTTAGATCATCTTCATGCGGAGGCTTCTGTCTTACCGTCGCCCATCACAACACACTCCTTAGCCAGCAATTCTGATGGATTTGTTCGCAACCCGGCCATCCCAATCATCACCGTTGCAACGCTCCTGAGCCCAGCCGCAACGTCCGGCCGTCTATTCAAGCTCTTCACAAGGAAGCTGTTGCCTCGTCTCTCGCGGATCTACCTGTTGATAGCTCTGTCACCAAGACAGGCCTCCAGCGTCTCCACCAGAGACTCCTTGTCCAGGAGAAACGAGGTTATCGCCCCCCAATCCTTTTGGGTGGCTATCGACCTCCGATGGCGGCCACAGAAGAACATCTACCGAGGGTCACCCGCTGTACGCTGGCTCAACTGCGCTGTGGCTACTCAATGGTCCTCCCCCAGTATCAACATCGGCTGGACCCGTCCACACCCGACTGCGGCGCCTCTCCGCATGACTGTCAGCAGCTTTTCATCTGCAGTTTCCGGCCAGGCACCCATATCACTCCCGCGGACATTTGGCTCAAGCCGGTCGAGGTCGCGGCTTTTCTCCGTCTCCCAACTACACCCAATTCGGATTCCGGCGGGGATTCCTGATCCAACTATGGGCTACGACACACACGCACGCACGCACACACACAAACCAACAGGTAAAGATGAGCTCATCATTATCAAAACTACTCGTGGCACTGGCATTGCAGCGATAAGAGGAGGAGGAGAAGGCTATTCAAATCCTCAAGCCCACAATATGGCTTCGCTATGTAGATGACATAATTGTCACTATAAAGCCCTTGCGAAGCCGAAGTACTGCATGAGAGTCTGCATGGTGTTTGCCTAGCCACACAGTACACTCCTGCAGATGCCGTTTAGGCATGTGAAAGTAGAACTGAGCGACGGCAATCTAGCAACAAGCGTCTATAGGAAAGGATCTAATGCGGAGATCCTCCTAAACGATGGCAGCAACCACCTTACTGCTCACAAAAGAAGCTGCGTCTGAAATCTATTTCACTGAACCAATCGCTATTAATACATCGGGACGAGGCTGCTGCCGAATGGTCAGAGCAAGGACGACAGTGCCTCCCGTATCGATGCTGCTCGTTGGGTTTTCTCAATCCTTCGAAAACGCCTATAGATCCGACGTGACATTCCATCACCACGAAGATTCGTGTATATTATGCATCCATCCGGTCAGTCCTCCACTATGGATGTGAATGCTGGTATGTGCATGCTGAAGATGAGCGAAGACTGGAGGTCTTTGCTCACCGATGCCTGAGAACTATCCTGCGACTTAAGTATAGCGACTTCATCTCGAATGAGACAGTCCGCACTTACTGCGATCGTACCATGGGGATATCTCAGGCCATTCAAGAAGGGTGACTGGGGTGATTTGAACACGTTTTCCGTCATCCGCCCCACGAGTTTTGCTATGCTGCCCTTGACCCACTGCCGCAGCCCACCTGGGAGCGTCGACGAGTAGGGCAACTGAAGACTTGGTTCGACACCATCCGTCAAGACATGGAAGCAGTTCTCTGACCTTCTATCTTCGGTCTGCGTCGCTGAGGAAGAGAATAGGTGGAGCTCTTCAGATCCACTGCCGCCAATCGTCACACATGGAGAGGTACCATCCGTGACGTCATTGAGGCCGGCTAGATGAGGCATCATCACAGCCGTAACAAGTACAAGTATTGCAACAACAACGATCTCCTCAAGAAAGAACTTGCTTATCTGTATCGGTTTTTTCGATCTAAAAGATATGCAATTAGTTTTTTAAAGAACTGGCTAACAAGCCAGGAATGGCCATTCCGGTCTCCCTTTGCTATGTTGGATCCATTTCATCATATAATCGAAGTCACTATGTGACGGTTTGACGGGTTTACGTTGTGAGCTCCTGGGCAAAGCGGAAGTTAATTGTTCTTCTACTAGATCGGCGAAGCACGTATACACGCTGTTATTAGAATTTCCACAAAAAATGAACAAAAACGGCTACTTCACATTAAAATGCCCAGTTACTGGTCCCAAATATTTGTAATTAGGACATTAACCTCGTTCTTCCTAGTTTGATACACTTAGATGAGTGTAAGTTGGCGTTTTTCTTGAATAAAAATACCTCGAATTAGCTGAATTCTATTAATATAAGGTCCTGAGGCGTCATCATTAACATAATCTACAGCCTGCTAGAGGGATCGTAAAGTTAAAGCAAAATTTTTGCGCAGAGTGCAGTATCACTTACTTGCTAGAAAGAGTGTCGTAGGCCCACCATTCTGACCTTCTACAAGCATCATTCAAGACCAGAATGTGGTTATGGATTGCGACAGCTGAATAGCCATTGGTCGAGAAGTCCGCGGCGACGCCAGGTCTACTTTGCTTTGTTGCGACATCAAGGATTTTCACAAACATCTGATTCGATCGATTATGCAGCGTGTATATCTGATCTGCAAAAGGGGAAAATAAGGAATAGAGAGTGTGTAAATTGCTAACGGCGATTGAGCCTGCGAAGTAGCAGCGTACTACACGTCCCGCATTCCCACTATGAAATGTTCATGCCAGCAAACTTAACTGTAAATAAAAAAGGTCTACTGAAATCAAGAAAGTAGTATGTTTGTAGCTATATAATGCTCCAGCTCTTGTACGAACATGAAATGTTAACTGACACACTGTAACGTGTTTTCGATTAAAAAGAATTACTTAGGTGGGGAGGTTGTAATTTTGATTATCGTACAGCATAATCTCCTGATAGTTCAGTTACAACAATTTATCGGGAATATGCACAGAATATTATGTATTGTACTCATGGAACGCTGATGCGAGAATACATACTACTTAAGCAGTCCATTGTACAAAGTGAAGTCCTTGCAGACGGCTGGAAATAAGCCCATTTATGCGCTGCATTCCCCCTGTGCAACTGAAATACCTCTGGATTATGCCCCGCGATAAACAATATTACATAAAATATGTTCCAATTTATACGGGCAGCGAAAATCGGTGGATAAGAAACCGACTACATAAGAGGCCATTTCTGACGACTAGTAGGCGGACTTGCGTTGAAGACCTGGCATCCAAAGTTATCCGAAATCAAAATTCTGAAGTTCAGTGATTTGTGGGATATATGATTAATAGCCTGAACTGTCAACCGAAATTCTCACCTATGTTTGCGATCCGGACAAATAAATTGAGTTGGGTTTTAATATTCATCCTCCTGCAGTCTAATCCCAAGATAGTACGTGAACACATACCGATCTGGTTAGAGAAAGGTTAAACTAGATCGATCTCGAGTTTTATTTTCGCCTACATTGTCGATACGAATCACCGAGTCGATACTAATGAAGCCTTTCAGGTTGTCTACCGGACACCACAGCCAATTTCTGCAAGAGCCTGCGCCAGTGGGTGCTAATAACAGCCGAGGCAGTGGCTATACGGCTAGC
>JAYGXS010001964.1:0-11808 GCA_036362985.1 Ligula intestinalis | reverse complement strand
TTGTCAAGGCTGTCTGGGAATCAGAAAAAGATAATGACCAGGTTATTTAAACACGTACCATACGCAGACTGAATATGTGTAAGCAACCTTGGATCGCAAGAACGTTTAGCGAAGAAAAGGTGATCGGTCATGCGATCCCGTGCATAGACGTGTGAAACGGAGCCAAAGCCACATGCTAACGAGATTAACTGCCTACACTATCCACCGAACGACAAAGGCAATTGGTCAGATATCAGTTATTTATACCGTACCTCATAGGAGTTGAAGTTTACGCGTAACAACTAATTCACGAACTTAAAAAGTAGAAATGATTGTAAGATCAGGAAATGCAGCAAAAAATTAGAATAAATGCAGAAAATATTATGACGCATTTTTACCATAAACGTACAATGATCATCAAGAATGTGGGAACGCGCTGCGCTGCCTCTGCTTTCGCCCTGCCAGGACGTTCTCCTGTGCCTAGTCATCTACTCCGCGTGTTATCGACCCGCTCGCCGCTTCATAAGCGCCTACACTCATAGGTAAGAGATAATTCCGCCTAGTCTGATTAGCAGCAGACGATTGATTACTCTTCCACGGCCCGGCGGACAAAGCTTGACTGCAGCGAACACAACTTCGCGGAGGCATCCGCAGAGCACACGTATTGGCGGTTGGCACACAACACAGCCTCTGAACTGTAAATTTTGCAGCAGTTAATTTTTATCCAACCAACACCGTCTTCCTTGACTTGTGATTTGTGGGAACCTTCTGTTTGTCGATGCTACTAGCTGCGACAAGAATGCATCCGGTGATGCAATCTCTTTCCTGCTCTACAATTCTTGCGAATCGAAAACATTCTGTCTCAGGTAGACCGGTGTGTGAAAATGATAAGGTGCTTATTCGCAGTGATTTGTTGTTCCTCTCTCACGCAGAGGGTTTTTCTGCGAACTTTTCGATTTTGGACAGTCCTACACGCAGCACTTTCTTCTGTGAAGACAGCCCTTTCTTCATATTACTAGAAAGGTCTAGCTGCGCTGGATGATCTTAATCATACGAGGTCACGATCGAATTATGAGTTGCTGATTGAATTGAGGCTTTTTCTTAAAAAGACTGCCCGTCTACCGTTTGGGCCCTAAATCTTGCAAAATGCGGTCATTTGCAAAAGACTGTTTATCACTCAGAAACTGGAATTAACGTACGCGCGAAGACATTGACGTAATAATGAGCAATCTTAATCTAATAAAACACTTACAATAGGTTCCCTATCTCATGAAATGTCACCAGGAATTCTGAAATGAGTTTTGATTGACACATATTAATTGCGGATGTTTGTAACAGAGACGATCGTGCAGCCTTATCTGAAAATATTCTGGAAACTTCAGATGCTAGCTTTCTGACGATCTTCTTTCTGACCGCCAAGAAAAAGTATGTACCATAAAGAGTAGCTACTTAGGTACTTTGCCTTTTTTATTAATTTTGACCGCATTTTTATACTCAGGTATATTTATTGGTAACCATGCACGAAAAACTATTTCGTGTACTCGTTTGGTACAAAATTACGCCTTTTTTAAAATTTCATTCTTTAAGAAAGGGTATCTTTCAGTTTTAAAAAATGTTTGTAAATTGACGAATAATTTTGAAACGTATTGACTGCTACACCTGAATTCAAGGTTTACAAACTGTGCAGTGTGTATATTCCCTTTGAGGAAAAGAACGTTTCCGCCTACAGCTTGAGGAAGATCTCACATATTTATCATGAAATGCTGCAATATATATGGAAAATGCTTTATGCAGTAAAGGCAGCATTAACAACTTGACCCATACAGTTTTCTATAAATGAACACCTAAAAATTGTTAAAAAGCTCATAATTAGAAACTTTTATTTTTTCCATAAAATATATTTGAATCCAAAAAGGCAGTTAAAATCAATGACAAAAGGGCATAATACTTAAGTATTTACTTTTTACGGTCGGAAATAAGTGCAGGCCCTGTGACCGTCTAAGTTTAATAACCTATCTGGGCGCGCGACAAGCTGTTTGGCTCCGACATCCACAGTTACAAGGCTCCACTAAATAAGCCACGAGACAAACATTAGACCAACTGATAAAAGCCGATAAAAGGCTTCTTTAAAGGTCGCGCCTCTGTGTTTCGAGGAGGGCCAAGTTAGCTTGTCCGTTGAGGGCCTTTCAAAGCATTACCTGTAAACCAGTAAAAAGCTGCTACACGCATATTTGCTAAGGTCGTAAAAATGTTCATGTGACCATAATTAGAATTTGCTATTCCAGCCTGTATAGCCTGCACATCCAATGATCAAAACACCGCGGGGACAATATTGGCCGCCCAGTCGCTCGACTCAGCGCGATGGCCGACGTCTGTAGGCAAGGCAGGACCTTTAATCTCGGGCGGCTGCGGCACACAAACGCACCCGAAAATGCTCAGGCTCATCAGAATTCTGAAGCTGGATCACTAAATACTCGCTCTGGGCCCCCGTTACTATCGTCGCACTTCAGATCACGCCCCTCCAGTGGAAGGACGTGCTCTCCATAGCCAATCTTCTTCCTCTTTCTCTTCTTTTCTCTTTGTACACAATATACTATTCCTCATATTCTGATCTTCACTGACTTCTCTTCTCTACTTAGTAACCATGGTCTGAAGATCGCAGTCGCGTTCTTGGATCTTTTTTGTACCATATTATCATAACTTGAGACGATAACCCTGATGTATTTTGTCGATAAGGAGGTTAGACTGGCCCCGTGGGAGAATACGCGCACTCTTTATGTTGCTGGATTTAAGTTCACATTTTGTTCACGGGAAAAAAAATATGTTGGTATGCTGTCGTTTCGGATAGCTGAGCCTGCGGTCCTTTGTCAATGCGTATACTGACTTTATCTATCAGCAAATTTTAAGCTGCAGCTTAACGAGGTGACCCTTGGCTGATCAATTTTTCGCCGCTCGCTGAAACCTCTACAATTGTCTACAAAATACGTTGCAGTGATGGAGACTACAATTACGTTGGTAAAGCTGGGCGCAAATTGTAGGCCCGTCTACACAAATACAAAGTGGCGGCCTGGAGGCTATCCCCACACTGGCAGCTTTCAATACGTATCGGTGAGACTGGTCACAGATCCGATAATCAAGAAGCGACCATCGCACGCCGAGGATCCTCAAGAGCGGAAACACTGACGCTTGGGGCCGGGCACTCAGACGCCAAATCTTTTAATAGGCATCAGGACCGGCTTGCAGACTACAAGGTCCTACGCCATTACGTAAGTAAAGGACAGGACGCAGTCAAACCTGAGTCAGGATTTGCAGACAAATGCGGCCCTGTGAGGAAACCACCCGAAGAGGGTGCAAGATTACCAGCGTCCTCTACTGTGGGAGCGAAACAGAACGCCAATTGCCTCAAATTATGGCAACGTGCACATGGAGGGCCAAGCAGCTAGTGGAGAAAACTCGATCGGCTCAATACCAACACGTACAGCCGCAACTTTAAATTTGCCGACCGTAAAAAAAAGTATATGCATCGACAAGGGACAGCCGGCGCAGCTGTCCGAAACCTCAACAAACCAAGACATTTATTTCGGTGAGCAAAACATGAACTATGACTCTCATCGCCAAATTCTGACTTGTTAAGATTCGATTACTGCTGGATGTTGAAGGAAGTTGCAAACTTATAGTACCTATGGTTGGGCTGAGCCTTCCGTGGACATCGGCTACTACCTCTCAAGCATGTGGCATTTTGTTTGGAAACCTAGAATTCAATGTCAACCGTCATTGTGGTTAAACATTACATGGCAATTTGGGAAGAGTTAGTTACAGTTTGTGGCAGTTAGTTAACAGTCTCATGTAATAATAGCAGCAGCGGAGAAGGCTTACTATTTTCGTTTCGCAGATCCTCAAATAGTTTGTATGCACCAGTTATTTCATTCATTTGGTATGAGTCGTCTAGATTAAACCCTTTGGAAAATCTTGGTGCAAATAATCCGCATGTACCAGTGCACAGTATGCTACGAATTAGAATTCAAATTGCTTTTATTGTTTTTTCAATTCCATTTCAATACTGTTATATCAACCATAAAGCAGACAGAGAAATCTGGGGCACTCCGTAATTCGTGTGAGTCTATGAATATGGAATAAGAAGTCGGAGCGTGCCGTGGAAAAAAACTGGCTGACAGGTATGCTTTCGTAGAGCATACTCCCTTCCGACGAAAATATCCAGAATAAGGGTGGTCGCCAGGATGAGTTGGATTTTATCCGTGAGTGGCTGATTTAAGGTGACAGTATTATGCACGAAATCCAGTTGGTCGCCCCTAGAAAGAATGCAATGTGGAGACGTACAGACTACAGACAACGTCTTCTGCATGATAATACCGAACTTCCTACCACTTTCCCTCTTAGTCGTTACCGCAATCCTCTTAATTGTAATCCTGAAATTTATCCTAACAGCTAAATTAGCCCGTAGTTCCATGGACTTTAGCCCAATAATTTGTGTGTCTTCTGTGGTTTCTCACCCTACGCTTGAACGCCCAGTGTACAATGATAATTTGTGAAGTTGCCTTGCCATTACTGTACGAATTTTTTGTAGTTTTTTTGACTAAGATTCTGAGATTCTGCACAAACCAACAATGGTAAAAATGCTTCCTTGCTATACCATACGTTTTGACAGGAGACTGATTATTATATGCCTACTAACAGGAGGTAAGTATTGTTACAGACCATATTGCGATGTATGTCCATACTGATTATGATGATTTTGAATTGCAAGCTAAGCTTGTACTTCATGCTAGATGTCAAGCTTTAGTAGTATCCAGGCAAATTAATGTTTCACTTTCATTTAACCATCTTAGAGGCCCGCGTTT
The DNA here is from genome assembly GCA_036362985.1 of Ligula intestinalis. Lineage (NCBI taxonomy): Eukaryota > Metazoa > Platyhelminthes > Cestoda > Diphyllobothriidea > Diphyllobothriidae > Ligula > Ligula intestinalis. The sequence continues at coordinate 6,970 of JAYGXS010001964.1, read as the reverse complement.
ATAGGTGTGCAGTTAAGCAGGCTCTTTTTTCAATGCTTCAGTTTTCTGACAACAAACTCACTTTGAGTTGAGATCAGTTAAATCATTAAGTGACTCAGGCAACGTCCTCTTCACCTTACCTTATTCTTTTAATAACAACGCAAAATGTAGCGAGAACGTTACTAAAAAAATGAATGCTTACTTAAGTTGTAGGTTATAGTGATGGTGGTGGTCGTGATGTTGTTGGTGAACTTCATAGTAATGGCACAAATTGGTGCGCATCTTCTCCCACAGCGCTGGTCTAACCTTCTTGTCGACATAAACGTCAAGATGATATCATGGTACCAAACATATCGAAGAACATGTATTGCAGGAGATTGAGTTAAACCAAAGCAACTGTGATCTTCAGACTATGGTTACTAAGTAGAGAAGAGAAGTCAGTAGAGATCAGAATATAAGTAATAGTATCTTATGCACAAAGAGGAAATAAGAATAAGGAAAAAGAAGATTGGCTACGTAGAGCACGTCCTTCCGCTGGAGTGGCGTGATCTAATGTTCGACGATAGTAACGGGGGCCCAGAGCGAGTATTCAGTGATCCAGCTTCAGAATTCTGATTGGCCTGAGAATTTTCGGGTGCGTGTGTGTGCCCCAGACGCCCGAGCTTAAAGATCAGAGGGCCGAGAGCTTACGTGAATTCAAGAGCTAAGGGATATTTTTAAACAGTCAGCCGCCAACAAGACGCTCAATGGTTTTGATGGACAAGACTAAATATAGAGCAAAAGTACAAGATCAGTTAAAGATGAATATTCCTACGAACTTTGGGAGCCTGGAGGGTTAAATAATCGCATGAAGAGCGTCAAAAGAACGATTGAAATGTTTACGAAGGCAGATGCGCTCAAACGAAAGGAGGCGCTGACCGCGCTTACCGTGGATGTCGTGATGGCGTGTTTCTAGGGACTGCAGAATGTCTACAGAGCGGGGAGTGCTCTTGTGCCTTTTCGTCGCTTTACGCGGTATCCGGAACTTAAAACGGTCGATGTGCCTCATACAATGGTTTACTTTACGGAGGAGTCCGAATAGGCAGTGAAGTCGGCTGAAGAGTTTCTGAGGAATATCAGGCATCTAAAATAGTTGAAGGCATAATGATGGTATCGTTTGACGTTGGGTCCTTATTCACCTCCATTCCTGCTTGCCTTGCCATAAGCAAACATTGCGAACTGTTTCAAGAAGAGTGTTGGACACACAGGAAACCGAACGGATGTACTAGGAGAACTGATAGTAAAATTTCTATCTGCTATCATGTTGTGCCTTCTCTTCCTAACACGTAAATGGGGGTCATAACCGTTGTTGACACAGGAACACACTCGGTTATAACAGTGGCGACGCAGGGGGTCACTCCAGACGAGAATGAGCATTCAAGGACATAACAGGTGACTGTAAAAATGATCAGTTTTGAACAGATTAGGATGATATTGTAGGCACAACAAGCCCATTTAGTCATTCTCGTCGCAGTGCAACAGGAAGATGGGAAACAGAGAGGCCGTGATGACAGAACAAAGTGGGAGAACAATATGAAGGAAGCTACAACAGAGGCCATCGTAGCAGCAAAACAGCAGCCACAGAAGCATAAGCAGTAGAAGCAGTTTTGACAGCAGTAGCAGGAGCAACAGAGGCAATATACAGAAATGCAGACACTATCGGTCTGCAGACAAGACTGAGATGCATAACAACACGATCAATGGCTGTAGAAGACGTTAATACCCGCTACCGACGGTGGCGGAGAAGATTCAGCTAGTGATATCTGCCCCGAGATTCTGCTGCTAGAGACAAGACGTGCTGTTGGCCGAGACGACCTACTGACTACAGAAGACAACGCTGATGAACAAGCAGAACTAGTAATAGTAACGTACTATCTGTTGTACTGTTCTGCCTTCTCTTCCTTATACGCACGAGGTGGATATTAGCGGTTTTGACAAAGAAACACGCGCGATTATAACGAAAAGTGTGAGGGAAATGACCAAAAACTGAAGCGGTGGCATTTCATCTAACTCTCGTAACTGCGCCCCAGAACTTTATTCGGTTTCCACGAAAAGGACAGTTTGTAGAGTATCGCACGAAATCAGGAAATTAGGAGGCGTCCGGACCGTGGGTTGGCGCAATAATGTGACATAAATTGCAATAAAACTGTCATGACAGCTAGAGTGCACTGAGCACGGTGTCGCGTGATCTTCTACTGCATTTAAAAACTCACCCACAAACTCCTACAAACGTATTAGGCAGAAGCTATGGTTACTCACTTAACATTTACAATACGCAAAAGCTGCTAATTTCCTTCAGCATGTTCAGTCTTTTTAGTAAAAGGACGCATATCTCACGAATTTAAGCATGACACAGAACGCTGCATGGCACGTATGGCATCCGATTTGTGTAAATGACATAAACCTGCGTGGCGATAAGTCCCTGTAAGTAAAACTACAATAAAAGAGAACTGCAAGTGTTTGCGTGGGGCATATCGGGAGAAAGTAAAGCTACCTAAACGTAAAAAGTATGAAGGTAAAAAATAATAGGAACAATTATTCAAAGTACTCAGTAGTTTAGCAACAAAAGCGCGCAGTAGTTAAATTGAGGAATGTATCCAATAGGAAAAAGAAGCTGCAAAAGGATGAACAACTTACGGAAATGTGATTTTTAGAGATGAAAGTCAACACAGAAACGATAGAGAGTTTGCTCATTTTGAGCCGAAGAGCAGCTGCATGCGGATAATATAACTAAACGAAACCATCTAAACTGAGGTTAACTAAAATAAAAACTAAATCTGAAAGAAAAACTGAACCAAATCTAAACCAAAACGCAAACTACATTAAATTCACAATTTATACGGGCCGGCCAGTGTTAAAGAAATTAAACTCCCAAGACTGGGCCGCTGATGTCAGCTCAGACAGAAAATTACAAAAGAGCGATACTGAGGCAAACTTAAATAACACCAAATAAAACTAAATTAAAAATAAAACAAATCTAGGCGCGAAAGCAAACTAAATTAACTGAACTATTACGCCATGCCAGTTAATGCTGAATCAACAAAACTCCCAAGCCTAGGATAATCGCAACAGAGCGATACACATGACAGAATATCTGCAGCAGATTTCGTTAGCTGAAGGTCAGTATCCCGTGAACAAATGTCTGAAAGCAGGTTACATTGCTGTGAAGTACCACGTTCACACTTCAGGTGGGACTACACGAACACTTTAAGGAGAAACAAAGTCAAGGCCGTGTTCTGATTGCCAAAAGGTCGGCTCTTAATTTCTCGTGTGTCATGATTTGTTAGGAGGCGTAATTCGCCCTTGTACAACGCACCGCATGCACCGATAGGTTTCTGGTGCTAAAAATTATTCCTTGACTTAATCATGTGTTGTATTGTTTGCTATTATAGGCGTAAATAGAACACATGGCGTAAAGAATGAGACGTTATTCTGACCACCACTGCAACCGGGTGTGAGCTGCATTATTAGTGATCAACAGATCATCGAGTAGGATCTGTTAAATCGTGCCAGGTTTAATCGCGAAATCCTTTGCAGTTATATAAAGCAGACTAAGTGGATCAAGGATCCTGTCCCCCTATTACGAATTGCCGAAGGTGCGGAAATCTCGGAGGACAATGATAAGGCTGACCATCGTTTTTTTTTCGTCCGGTCCGAGGTGATGACTTAACCCAACGTTTCCCCTCGCTTATGAAGACGATGCGATGACTCCAAAAGGGCTTTCGACAGCATCCCTCATAACCCTCTGTTTAAACTGCGCAGCACAGCTGTTCGCGGAACCTCCTCCTATGAATCCAAAACCTTTTGACCGGACAGTCTCGAAGAGAGCAGGGCGGGTGAAAGCAGTCCTCTGCGGTATCTGTGATGAGTGGCGTCACACAAGGCTCGATTTTAGGCCCCACATGATTCCTTGTTTTCATCAAGGGCTGTGTCGGAGACCTAGACAGTGGTGTCCCTCTGCTCGCTGGTGACAGCAAATTTTGGAAGTTTGTCAAACATACGGCAGAGAAAAGCAATCTACAAGTTGAATTCAACCGGTTGTACCACTAATCAAAGCATTGAATTATGCTCTTAGATGTAAGTAAATGAAACTTTCTAAAAACCGGCAGCTGTATGGCAGCCAGTCCGAAGGTTTACTTCTTAAACCGTATGCCAGTGCAACAAATGTATAGTCAGAAGGACTTGGGTGTGTGAATTATTTCTTCACTCAAATTAATACAGCACTGCAAAAAGGCGGCGAAATCAGCCAGATATATATTGCACTTTTTTTAGCTGGCCTTGATGGGGCTTGAGAAAGGCAGTTTTTCGAAAATATGTACATTTTATTCGGCAAACATGTTTTTCAGCAATTCATCATCGGGTCAGTGCACTTATACAGTTGGACAGGGCCAGAACTTCTCCTTTGATTACAATGCCTTTTTCGCACGCCACGCGCATGGCGAGATTGAAGTCTAGAGTACCTTGGAGGAATTGTTAAACTGGGGGTAGGGGGTGAGGGGAGGAAATGGGGATAGGTCTGAAGCATAAGTCGTGGGTCAGGTAGGTGGATCGATAATAACTGTCATTTGCGTGGAGTGAACGACTGTCACTAGGTGGTTGGGACGATATGCCATCGCCATCTCGCGTCGGCGTCGGGCACGTAAGTGAACGTGTTTGTGCAACGTCTTCTGACAACACAGCACTGGACTCGCTGGCCGTATAGCCACTGCCTCGGCTGTCGCAAGCACTCGTTTGCGTAACCGAGCCTTCAGCTCAGTAAGCCCTACAAGTCTCCCTTCCAGATTAAAGTCAATGGATCCATAAGTTAAACTATGGGCTTGAGCACTTCTAACTCTTGTTCACTAAGGAAACCTTGATCTTTGATTTTTCGAAGATAAGTTGTGAGTTGAGATTCTACGCTACCGGTTTGGTCCTTATTCTGTCTTTCCCTTTTGAACTTTGTGTCGTCAGCCTTGGATTGATTCAATCTTGGAGACGTAAACGGCACAAACTGTGTAGAATTTCAAATCACAACTTGTCTTCGGAAACTCGATGACCAAAGTTTCCTTAGTTAACTAGAGTTAGAAGCGCTCAAACCCACAGGCACAGTCGCCCCCCAAGGCTATATGGTCTGCCTAAGTTCAACGTCAGAGTACTTATGTACTGCAGCGATTATTGGCCTTTTGGTTAACTGCGTAAGACTTTCTTGGGAAATATCTCTGCATAAAATACAGCGAAGCACCTTCTGATTATTTGACGCTATTTCACTGTGTAGTCCAAAGCTACAGTTTAGATATTCTCAATGAACCCAGGAAGAACTGGGGATTTCCAGACCCTCCCTTTTCTCTTATAGTAGTAAAAAGTGGGGGTCATTTTATTTCAGAAGATGAATTGGCGAACACACGTTTGTTTTTGATAATTCTCATTAGGCCTTTAAATTTATAGGGTAAGTAGATGGACTATGCGGGTTAGTAGAAAAAGTAGGACGGTTGTCAGGGGAGGGGAATGGGGGGGGGTCGAAACGAGGTCAACATTTGATCAGCGTTAGGGGAAATGGTAGTCGGTTGAGGTGTTAAGCCGCTGGCTGTTGGATTAGCAGCTTTTGACCATGGTAACTGTGGTGCCGCGATGAAATCCTTTTTGGCGCAAAGGATGGGTTCGTGTAGCCTGATTGCGGCCGCTTCTGCCGTAGCCAAGAGATGCTGTCCAAGAAATTTTGAGAAGCTTGAAGCTACCTTGTAGATAACTCGGAATGCCTCTTTGGCATCCACGTGATGGTCAGAGTCTACCAGATGCGCTTGAATGGAACTGTTTACACTCTTTAGTTGACCCTTTCCTTACCATGCTGAGATGTGTTTTTGGACTCTTTTGGACAAACGCCGACTCGTGCGCCCAATATATCCCGCCCCACAGGAGCAGGTAAATGAATATATGCACATGGATATGGTCTGGGCTGGCAGTTTGTCCTTGATCTCTCCGTATAGGATGGTAGCGGTCGAGAAAAGTACGTGGGCGTGTGCTGCTGGGAAGTTGGTTGCTACAGCTTGACTCAGGCACCTCCTTAGAAGTTCGCTTGGTCCGTCCCCTTGAAATGGGATCCTGATAAATATGCGCTTCTTCTCTGCTGTTAGCACTGCAGGTATTGGTGGACTTTCAGCCATATGCTTAGCGATAAATCGACTGGGGTACCCATTTTGTCGAAATACACATTCATCAATCCTTAGCTCCTCTTCCATGCTCTCATTTGAGCAGATCCTTTTCGCCCTTTGCGTCAAACATCGTACTAAATTAGGTTTGAAGTTTAACGGTACGAAGCTAGCAAAATGGATGTATTGCCCGGACCACGTCTTCTTACAATATACCTTCTGTTGAATGCTCCCATCAGCCATTCTACTCAGTAGTGCATCAAGAAACGGAAGTGATCCAGATTCTTCTACTTCTACTGTAAATTTGATAGGTGGATGCGCCTGATTCACTTTATTCATTAGAGCTGAAAAGTCTGTTTGGTCTGATGCAACAGCGAATATGTAATGTACGTAACGTTTGTAGTACATCAGATTATTTATCTGGTGGCTATGTTGCGTAGCCTCTAGTTTGCCCATGAATATATTTGCGAGAAGCGGACCCAGGTGTGAGCCCATAGCTACTCCGTCTAATTGCCTGTACATTTTGTTGTCAAAAAGGAACTGTACATTCAAGGTAAATTTTAGTAGCAATCCCTTGAGTGCATTTACTTGCACTTCTATGTCCTGGTGATTTGGGCTGATGAAGTCACAGATGTAATCTACTATTTCTGTGACCGGCACGTTTGTGAACAAGGAGGAGACATCCAGTGAAAACATCACTGTCCCGTTCAGGTCGAGCTCTTTCACACCGTCCACGAATTTAAAGGTGACTCGGAGACTGTATGGGGCTAGTTGTCTCTGGATGGGTTTCAGTTTGTCCGCTAGCCATTTCGCTGTCGCATGGTATG
>JAYGXS010001963.1:0-11814 GCA_036362985.1 Ligula intestinalis | reverse complement strand
GCAATAAAAATTGTTCTTGCACCTCGCGTCCGTATAGTAAAATAATGAGTACACATATTTAGGATAGTGTTTGCCAATCAATGAAGTATCATTTACGAATATGAACAAGAACATAGGACCTAGAACTGTATCGTGAAAGACAACACTCATAATTGCTGTAGCAAAAACGTTTAAGGACACCACTACGACCTTTAATTTTCGATTAAATACATATGACATGATAAAATTCTTAAAATCAATACAAAATAATTTTGCGCTTAGTTTTGCTAGAAGGTGCCCAAGTGGAACTCTGTCAAACGCTGCCACACACAGATGATTACGAAGAGCTTCAAGTAGGTAAAGAACAGTACGTGGAAAGATCTGTCCGGGAAAAGGCCATGGTGTGAAGAGCTGAGATTGTTATTGATTTCGCAAAAATCTGCAATCTATATGGCAATATTTTTTTCAACTTGTTTAGTCAGAGAGGGCATTTTATGAAGTCCGCGATAACTATTAATATCCAAGCAGGAACCAGATTTTAAAGCGGGAATTATACTAACAGTTTTCCAGGAGGCTGCATAAAAAATACCTGCTCAAGTATTTCTGAAACAAAATTTCAACCGTATGGGTGTATAATCCCTTAAATGTGTAGTAAGTGATTCTGGAATGCTATAAACTCCTAATTTTCGCGAATTTTATAGAAAAAACCTGTCCTTTTGTATATGAGCTAGCTAGAAAGCAAGGTTTGTGAGATTTGGATCATACAGCATAGGGTTCGCAGGAGTGGGATTCGTTTCGCTGGTTATCAACTAAGCAAACATTGAATAAAGGAATGCTATACATTTCCCAAATCCACTGTAACACAATTACGGTTGCCATCGAGTAAGGATGGAAGGACGTTCTGAAGTGTAGCGAATAACCGGAGACGGAAGATTTGAGAATCAGATGTGGAAGAATTGGTGTCATTTAAATTTCGGGACAATCTACGCCCGTTTACTTCAAGCCCTCTTTTTAAACGCTTATTCAGATATTTATGCTTGCCTCAATTGAACTGCAAAATAGCTCTTGGACGAATCTTCAACTTGTTTTCGTAATGTTTACCCACATTGTGTAGGAATAAGTGGCTCATAAGAAGACATTGCTTTTGATTTAACCTTTTTCGAGCGGGAAAATAGCCTGAATATGATACAGATATGCGATGCCAAAGAAGGCTGCTTATGAAATCATTTATTTACTCATGGTCCTCGTTGGATGTCAAGGTTATTGCATTCCACTCGGGCTATTTAGAAAGAAGGAATTCGTGAAGCAATGCATGGAATTTAATAAAAAATAGCCTGGACCTCATTTGTACAGAATTTAGTCTAATTTGTTGTCATGTCTAGTCACTGAACTGACCAGTTGTGATATTATTCAACAGTTAATAATACTGACCAATTATGTAAGCTTGAGATGACAGGATTTTTATGCCTGTCATTGTCTGGCAAATTTAGATCACCTACGATCATCTTGACGCCAAATGTGGTTACTGCACCTTTTTTAAAACATAATCCATCGATGTACATGTTAGCGCATGCCACTGTGCTTACTTACGGATGTTCCGAATGTAAAATCCAATCAACACATCAAAGGTTAGGCCAAACATAGGCTTAAATACGCACAACTGCAAACTACCTCATGTCTTTTTATGAGATCAATCATTTATTTTTAATTTTGCATAGTTTGAAGTCCAAAGTTCTGCCCTAGGTGCCTACCCGTTCGCTTAAATCATCCCTGGCAGACGGAGAAGATGTGATAATTCCCTAGACAAAGTTATATGTAGGCTGATGTTTCATAGAACGCTGGCTTATTGTTCTGCTCTCATACAATGTATGTGTGTTACCGTTTGCACTCTATTATGGACGAACCTGCTGCACCGCATCCTTGTGTGAAGATCTTTACCATGACATTCGCTCTCGGCTGCCCGCTTTAGGCCCTGCGCAATCCTTTGCCTGACATTGTGGTCCGTTCTGAGCGGACGTTAGCATTGAACAGAGGGCTTGGTAGGCGTGATGAAGGTGTAGTGGTAACTTAAATGGGAAAATCAAGGACCAACTCTCTGTCAACAATCAAGCAATCTTCCCGTTTGCTCACCCTTGTTCCCCTGCTTTTAAGAAAATAAATTTTATTCTTCAGCTGTTATTGGTTATATACCATAAACGGCGTTTCCTCACGGTTGACTACGAGGTCTATTCATGCAGCCTTCTGCTAAGCCGTTCATCTTGCAGCATAATGTTGGCTTGTTTTGCTGACCGTTCTGGCAATGGTAGCGTGTCTTGTACTTCAAGATCTGCTCTCTGAAGTTTTACTTTGCCTTATGAGCTGAATCGACCCCGAATGGAGTCAGGCGTGATTCCTTCTTAACATTGAGAAGAAGGACTACGGATAACAGATTTTTTTAACAAGTAAATGTTAGCATTTTAATATGTTCCTTATTGTCACTGTCGTCACAGGAGTGCGTCTGAACGTGTTAAAAGAGGTTCCGAACACAACTCTGCTTGTGTCAATCTGGCTCATTCCTTTTGAATTCAAGGGTGCATATTGTGTTCGCTGCCTTATGGTTCAACGCTGAAACCTTGAAATGAGGTATGCTTTTGAAAAAAACGCCACGTATAATGCTAATAGTGCACATCGTACGGCTTTAACTTGAAACATCTCCTCATTACTTCGGGTAGCAAAACGCAGCAAGCCATTTTCATCGTCTTTTCTGTGTAAAGGGATATCAAATTTGCATTTGCAATAATACAAATGTTATTATAGAAGATGTTATACTAAACAGCAAACTGTCATAAGTTTGTCTGCTGTGATTCTGCATAAACGTCCCTAACTTTTCTCCGGAACATTGATGCACGAATATGCTCGTCTTCCTGAGCGTGTGTGGACTCTTCCCGCTGGGCCTTTTTGCACATTGTTGGTTGGGGACTGACTCCGTATCCACCCAATGTGCCCCATGTCGATACGCCTCAGGCACTCATGCAGGTAGTAATTCAAATCGCGGCCGCGTCAAAGAGCAAACACATGTATTCAGATATCGACGAGTATAAACTGTTTTGTGCTTACAACGCACCCTGGGGTAAGAAGCTGCTAGATCAAAAAAGGTTGTCTGCGGCGTTTTTTCTACCTATCTCCCCACTACACTGTGGGATTCAACTTAATTGTTTAGACAGCGACAACAAATAGTTAGATTAGCGCAGTTAAAAGTGTCTATCTCTATCGAACTTGTATCATGTTGCACGCCAAATACGCTTTTATAGGAGAGCTTCGAATGCGTGAACATTCGCTGTGAACTGTTAGTAGTAAGACTAAAAAGCGTTTTATAATCATAGAATTATCTGCGCTACAACGTCAACACTTTTTTTAATGAGGAGATTAGTATTTGTATTCCTCTGTCTATGTAGATTATGCGGCGCCTCAGCACCAAGCGATGTGAGGGAATAAACACAAGATGTCCACTCGCAGATTTTTTACTAAATGCCTTTAATACGCTCTCCCTCGCAATTTAAACTTGAGGAATGCTATCTGTCCATTCAAAGCTATTAATGTCTTGTGAGTAAGAATTGGCCGATAATGACTACCTTCTTCTGATGTATCAATAGACATCCGTCAACTAAACCTGACCCTATCCTCCAATGTTGCTTGTTTATGCCTCTGCTTATATAGCCGCTGAGTGTTAGAGATCGCACAGTCGGTGAGGGCAAACGTACCAGCAGTGGCCATTCTATTATGTCATTACCGTAGTGTATATCTGTTTGTCCACAGCTGTGGACATTTCATTTTAAAAAAATAAATATAATCACGTGATGAGTGTGCGCCACAGCAAGTTTTATGCAAATTAAAGTGCTAATTGTCGGCCACAAACGCAGCTGTGTCAAAACGCTATTTCGACGTGTTCAAACACACTGTAGCGATAGCAGTGGGAAGCAGGAAGAGAGGAATTACTAACATGCCCTTTCGAAGGCCAACGGGTATCCGAAATCCTTCGTTTGCAAGTGACTAAAGAAACATCGCCTTCCTTGGCCCAGCGACCAGAAGCCGAAATTCTGCCTCGCCATCCTCTACGTGAAGAACATTTCAGAGGCAACTGCACGAATCTAAGAACCCTTTGGGATCGGAGTGGCGCATAAACCAGGCTTCACAATCGGACAGCGAATTATGAGGCCTACAGACCCGTTGCCAGCAACCGAGCAATCAGGCGTGGCCTACAACATACCATGCCAAAATTGCGATGCGAGGTATTTTGGGGAAACGGGCAGACGCCTGAGCCCAAGATTTCACAAACACCAACTTGCAATCAATCGCCAAGAGGAACTGTATTTGGTATATGGGCACATGCAGCAACTGAAGCACAGTTTTACCTTTGACAACGCGAGGGTGATCGGCAGGGTCGACGACGAAATGGCCAGATTGGATCCTGGAAAGATAGTTCTCGCCAGGCACAATAAAGCGAGCCATCGATTTAAATCCCGTATACCAAGGGCTCCGAACGAGGCTCAAACCCGCTCAGAACGGACAGAAAGGAGTTACACAGGGCCGGCAGCCAACACTAACAGAGGAACGAGGCGGCACCGATCAGGAGTCGCATGACTGGCGCAACAGAGCCCCCCATGGAGCTGACAGCGCTGCAAGCAAAAACCAACGGCCGATCGATCCAAGGCCTAACAAGAGGAAGGCCGACGACCAAGCTACGCAGGGTAAAAAGCTAACACCTACGGGGGAGAGAGGCGGCGGCAGTAGCGACAGCGAATTATCTGACCGGCGGGACGAGCCATCTCACGCATCCGAGCGTGAGGCCGGCAGGGCTATCAGCAAAACCAAACGGCCGATCGATCGAACACATGGCGGAGAGGAGGACGGCGTCATAACAACCACGATAGTGGCGCAGGGCAAAAAAGGAGACTCAGACCCGCCATTGGTTGACGGCAAACAAGTCGGAGCCAACCAGCGGCGAACGCACGTGAAAGCAACACGGTAACTTCATAAGATCACTGGCAAGGCGATTTCACTCAGGGACCACGTAAGAGTAAGCACGTTACTCTGACGATGGAAACGAGTGTGCTGTTAAAATGTCGGTCCAAATATAACCTGGTCAATGAATCTGACTCCTCTTCCTCCTCTGACCACCACATAATTTGTGTTTAGTTCGGAAGCCCATATGATCGGTGTTTGCAAATTTCTGTGTGAATATATACCTGATCTGCAATGACAGCAAATGGCTGGTGGCAAGGTGCTAATGTACTGCGGTTTGATTAAGCGCTTATGACCCATGTACAGGACCCCAGTGGTAGACCATCTGCACCGTCCGTAAGTGCGTTTGTTTGTATTGACTGACCAGCTGGTGTTCAGGGTTATGCTTGGCTGATGCAGGCCAATAAGCTTGAAACAGGTCTGCATCAAGTTTACCAGGACGCTGACATACTCACCCTTACTGCTATTATGACTTGGCCGGAAGCGGCCTGGCAGGTGGTCACCAGTTGGGGACCTCTGACAATCACATGAACTGTGTTTATTTCGGGAGCCCTTATGATCGGTGTTTGCACATTTCTTAGTGAATATATTCCTGACCTGCAGGGACAGCAAATGGCTCCTGTCAAGGCGCTGATGAACTGCGGTTCGATAAAGTCATTATGACCCATCCGGTGGACCCCAGTGGTGGACAAACTGCGCCGTCTGTTAGCGGGTTTTTTTGTGTTATCTGACCAGCTGGTGTTCAGGGTTATGCTTGGCTAATGCAGGCCAATAAGCCCGAAGCAATTCTGCATCAAGTTACTGCCAGACATTGACATACTCACTCTTAGAGGAGAAAATACAAGTTGCAGGCAGCAGTTCCGAAGAAAAAGATGCGATCACTGGAAGAAGGACTTTATTTTCCCTCAAGAGCATTTTACAAAGTAGATGACAAGATATCTACTCAATGATTTTTTTACCAGCATCTACGCAATTACATGGCTGTATTTTAGCAGAATAAAAGAGAGTGTGCCCGTGTTCTGTGTGATTTCATCACTGGTGACTTTGCTTGGACAAACACTGCGCAGGCACTGCTAGGACAAGCCAAGGAGTGAGCTTTCCTAGATCGAAAGCTTAATCAGCTTCATCCACCTAACACAAGAAACTCAAACTCGGTACATAATCTCTCCTCTAAACGGAATGAAAAGTACAAGTGATCCAAAATAAGGCGTGTTTTAACACCGCTGATTGCGACCTCGTTGATTTAATGCAGCCGTAGAAGCCATGCCTGTGAGGACTTAAACAAAAAACGAAGAGATACGCTCTGTTCGACAACGGGCCACCTCCTTATTTATGACACAAAATGAAGCGGAGGCTATTAAAGAACCGAGAACAGACGACGGTATTATCATACTGCCCGTGGCTTAGGGACGGTCAACAGTCGTCATGAATCGCGAAGACGACGAAGAGAAAGTCAAAGCCTGCTTACTGCCAGAGAATCCTACAGATATGCACAAACTTCAGAAGCTAAAGCACTATCTAACCAGTTGAACAAATTACTTGCAGATTTCAAACGCCGCAATGTGATCACTGAGAACGAACATAGTCGGAATAACGCACCAAATTTCCAGGTTTGTCGATATTGATTCGAGCTCGATATGAGCACGAATAGCTACTTTGACTTTTTTCGATTTACACGTTTTATGCCCTCGCTCGATAGCCACAAAATTAAACTATTTCAACCAAATTTTCTTTAGTTTTACAAACTTCTTTTTTCTTCTACGACTTTTCCCCGCCCATTAAATCCCCATTCTCACTGTTCCAGTAAAAAAACGTAGAGCTTATTGTAACCAAGACTACTACCGAGGATATTTCTACCGTTTTATGAATTTGATGTAATTTTATTTGTACGTTTTTGTCTTACTACAAGAAGTCAGAACATAAATTTGTTATGTACGATGCGTTTCTTCGAAAGCGTAGTTGGCGAACAATATGATCAAGCTTTTTTGGAAGTGCGTAGTAGTTATTTCTTTATCCATCTAATTATCTTCGCTGTCGATAAAAGTTCGTTGAATCCCATGGTGCAGCTGGGGGACCGGTAAATATACACCGTACACCAGCAATTTTGATCTGCCTGGAGTTAAACAGTGCAGTTCCCCTCCGCTGTCACCAGTAAACAGTGTGTGAAAAAAAACTACAAACCTGGGAACCTCAGCATCAATTCCAGCCTTGCTTTGGTTTGTAACGAAACTAGCCTATGTAAGCTGTTTGCATACATCTAAAGAAGGTGTTGTACACGTGGGAGCTCAGTTCCACAAAGTCGATACCACTCACATCTATGATTCAAGAATATTATTTAAAGCACCGCAGCTGAGTTGCTTTCCACCGAATAGAGCCTAAAACCCAGCGACAAAAACCGCGACATCAGCGTAGGTACAAGGACAGGATGGCGTGATTTGCAAGAAACAGAAATCCGCCGTGTAAGATGAACAAAAGTGCTAGTGTCGGTGCACATATGCAACTAGGAGGTTGAAAAAAATTCTCCTCGTCTCAAAGGTAAGTCTTTTGTCGATGTGGTTGCCAAAATAGAAAATCAGCCCATTGCAGTGAGTTCTGTATCTGATCTACCCTACAAGATCCACTCGCTCCTCCTAGGAAAATTCTATATCCATATCCCCCATCAAGTACCATCTAGGATATTGTTGCTGCAACCGTTCGTAAACAATTTTTTTTCTGCACCGCTGGAATTATTTTTCTTGCGTGGACGATCTTTTGAAGTAGGAATTTAAGAAGATTTTGTTTTTAACCAATTCTACTGAAACGCATCCTCTTAAATCCGAACGCAACCTCTTAAAACCAGCAAATTCATGGCCTAGTAAAATAAAACGTCAAAATCAGAATATTCTCGAGACCGTCAAAGGCTGAGTCGTTTCCCAAAAGTTGAATACACTTTTTTTCAAATTAATTTAAAGTGCTTAGTTAAACAATTGCTACAGTATTTGTTAAGTTCCCTCTGATTCTTTGTCGTAAGTCATAATCTGAAAATCATATCAACTGTTTTTTTTCTGAAAGTAACAACTAATACAGCTTTTTAAGCAATTTTAAGAGATTTTAACGACCAGGTAAGGTAAAATCATACAGGCTAAATTTTTATAAATCATCTTACATTTAAAGCAGATTTTTATCAAAATTATGCGAACAAAAATTATATGTCATCGTAAGATATCTGCTCCCAGACCCAAGCGGTGCCTGACCACGCCTTTTAGTCAATGCCTTTATATCAACATGCAGCCCATTGCCAAGGCTAAGCAAATTGATTTATCTGCATTACAGAACTGTTATGACTTCATGATGAAGTTTGGTTCAGTTTTGTCGATACTAGGCAATCTGTTTGATGATAAGTTATCAGATGTGCCCTCACAAGATGGTAAAATGTTAGACTCTCTCGTCCATCTTATAACCACGGAAGCTTTTGATAGACAAAAGCGAAGCTTTAACTTTATACTAAAAATGCCTCCATATCAAGTCACCCTTTGGATATAATGAAAGTTTTTCTAGGTTCATGTGGAATCAACTACAAAATTGCAGAAACAAGGCGCCTTCAATCGCGTAGCAAAACCCCGCCAATCCTAGTTAAATTGTTTTCACCGATCGAGGTGGACTCAATATTTGCTCAACGAGGTCGCGTTCACCGATATTTAGAAATCACTAAAAGTTTCCTCTGTCGAGATCTTACATTAATGGAGCGAAGAAATACGGCTCTCCAGTCCAATAGACCAATGACTTCTCAGCCTACTATTCCTAAATCTCTTCGTTTCCCCGATAGGGTAAATGCACTCGCTAATCCTCCCCTCCGCATACCTTGCCATACACCCACAAGCGTCAGTGCACCCGTTATCCCTGCCTCCCAGATGTCTTTTTATAATTCCAAAACCGTTAGTACACCTGCTATCCCTACCTCCCGAATATCTAGTCACAGGTCCATAAATATCAGTGCACCAGTGAGCCCATCCCTCTTGATGTCGGGACCGTCAAGGCCCGCCGCTCCGTCATTTACTACGATTAATACTAGTCTCAATACATTCTCTTTCCAATGATCGATAAATTCCGCCGCCTCTAGCACGGCAAAAAGTTCATCAGGAATGTTGCCAGCACCATCGAAAGCGTTTAGGCCGTGCGCTGCACCACCACAACCTAGCTCCTATTTTGACCGTTGGAGTCATATTATTCCCCCGTATAATGCGTTATTGAACACGCCGGGCTTGAACCAAGAAAAATTTAAATTGCACGGCATTTACCCAAAATGGTATAGTTTTAAATCGAATCAGAGTTCCCGCACAGGACATTCACTGATAAAGACCACTAGTCCTTACGCGAGCGGCCCCAACACTTATTTTGTCACCGTTCCCCCTATCAGTTCCTTTACCCATCCTCTACCACCCAACCTGATAACTTCTAAATGTCTTATCAACTACCCCCATTCCTACCAAACGCCCCAGACGCTTATTTTGGTTTACCATCTCCTCATTTTTCCCTGCCAGAAAGCGAGGCCCCTAGATATCTCAGACCTTATCAGCCATCCATTGTTGGCTACCCGTATGCTAACAGCTCCATACCCGTCAGTACGTATTTCACAAATAATAACGGCCTACAGTTTGCCTACCCAACCCCAAATTATTTTTTATGAATAACGATAGCCATAGTCCTGTCACTCGAAACACACTAGATGTCATAGTGCTGAATGCCAGGTCCGTTATAAATAACATGGCTCAACTTCGAGTTATCGCTTTCGAGATGATGCCCGATGTTATCTGCATAACATAATCTTGGACCCATCCAATCATTACTGACTCCTCCCTTATCATAAGTCACTTTATTATTATTAAGGGAAGAAGGCTTTCGCCATTGAGCTCCCATAGACGAGTATGATTTCTACCGTCAAGATCGCATTAGTAAGCGTGGTGGTGGTTGTCTTTTCTATATTAGAACGTCATTGATGCACTTTCCGTTTTATTTAAATAGCACGTCCTTCTCTGGAAATTACTGTTTCGCCTCTATTATCATGTCGCCCCGGCAAAAGGCGATTTTCGGATGTGTATATAATCCTCCTAACTCTTCATCTGAAGAAGGTGCGAATTGATGTGAAACGTATATGTATATTTAAAGGGTAACAGGCAAGAAATGCCCATTAGGACCCTATTAATGAAACGCAAACAAGGTTATTCTTACAGTTAATGTGCAGTCGGGGGGAGCACATATTATATCATAACATAATTTCTAGTGAATTTTCAAGGAAAAGAATGAAAACGATCTAAAGCCAAAAAAAAATTGTCCACGGTGCTGGCAGTAGGAAATCTTGTTGTAAAAGTCGCCTTTTGTCAAATAAAATATTTAAGTTTATTTCAAAATCCTCTTTTGAAGTTAAAATTGTTGCTGGATATTTAAATTTTCCTGAAATCGACTGGCTTTCAAACTATTGTCCACCTAGATATCAGCCTTTCCTAGATACCATTAATTTTTCTAACTGGTCTCAACTGGTTAGTACCCCAATAAGACAGAATCATATCCTAGATCTGATGTTCACAAATGGTATTGCACCTCCCTTCGTTGATTTTAAGCAGGACATCTTCCAAAGTGATCACACATTAATTCAATGTTGCCTTCCGCTTCCTTCTACGGAAAAGGCTAGTGCTAGTCGTACCTATCATGCGTATGACCTCGCAGATATTAGTCCAATCAACAATTTTCTTGACTCATTAGATTGGCAGAGCCTCTCTTCTATCAACGACGCTGCATATCTTTCTGAACTCATGTCGGTCGTTTCTAAAATAATGCTGCAATTTGTGCCATCTAGAATTGCGAAACCGTCCCTCATTTTCTTTTGCCCGGACTAAAGAAATTGAGGAGGCAGCTGAAAGATAGATCAACTAGTTCGCTGACTGTGCATCAAAGGATCGCAGAGATCTTCGAATTAGGGTAGAAGATTCGTCTTGCACGTGACCAGCACAGGGAATCTTGCTCCCTGAGCGAGTCAAACACTGCAAAATCGGTTGCACAACTGTTACGTCGTAGGTCCTCCGCAAAACGAGGAATTGAAATACCCCATTGCTTAATGAAAATAAAACATTTGTACTAGATGAGTCTGATAAGGCTGAATAATTCAATGCTTTCTTTGCGAAGCATTTTACGGCAGAATCCGAACCGGTCCCGTCGTTTCAACCATACTCAGACAATACTCTCGGAAACATTGATTTCTACATAGAATTAATACGTAAGCAGATAATTTGTCTAAAAAAACTCGCACTCTTCGGGAACTGATGGTATCTCCAACTCAGTTATCAAAAGAGTGTCGACCCTTCCAAAATTACTTAGCCATATATTTTCAGTCTTTCTCTTAAATGGTTACTTTCCTGACACTTGGAAGGCATCCATTATTCTTTCAGTCTTTTAATCAGGATCTCGTTCAGACATAAAAAACTACCGCGGTGTTCATTAAACCCCGGCCCTAGCTAAACATCTGAAGATGATAATTTTGAATCAAATTCTCGATTTTTGCCTAAAAATAAGCTTTTAAGTGACTCGCAGCATGGTTTTATACCCGGAAGATCATGCGATACGTTTGACTTTGCTTTTCTTAACCACGTCACTTCCGTCCGTAACGAGCAGCAATCCGTGGTTGTTATCTACTTTGACCTGAGCAAAGCCTTTGACAAGGTATCGCAAAAACGGCTTCTGGCAAAATTGGAAGCCACTGGCATCCGTCCCACTCTCCTCGACGTCATCGGTTCCTACTTGTCTAACCGCAGCCAGAAGGTCCTAGTAGGTGATAGATACTCCCCTTCTCAGTTGATCACG
>JAYGXS010001962.1:0-11816 GCA_036362985.1 Ligula intestinalis | reverse complement strand
GGTCTTACTTACACGAATAAGCTTGCATTATCACCTCATGCAGATCGAATTTCTGCCAAGGCCGCACAGATATGTGGGTTTATATCGCATAATTTTTTCCTTCCAGATATGAGGTTAAAACTATACCGCATGTTTGTTCTCATTATGCTAGAATACTGCTGCCCGCTTTTTGGCCTCATGACCCAGCATGACCGTAGAAAGATTGAAAAGGTTCAGCGAGTTTTCACTCGTAAAATATTTTCTGTTTCTGGGTCTGTTATGTGTTATACAGATAGATGTCAGTTAGCGAACATTAAATTTCTTTGGGTAAGAAGACTTGAAGCTGGTATATGCTTTCTGTTTCGCGTTAACAATAGTCCTAATCTCCCACAAATTAACGCTCTTATTCCGGTAGACCGACCTTACGCCACTCGTAACTCTTCCATTATAATTTTACCATTCCGTAGCTCCACATCTAACCGTTCTCGCTTTTTTACCTCCAAATATGCTTTTATCTGGAACAATCTCCCACTCGAAATTAGGTTGTCGACCACATTATCGATTTTCAAAAGCAAGTTGCGTAAGCATTTAAATTTGGAGTAAATAAAGTCGTAACTGTCTGTTTCCTTTCCAAACACGCAATTTGTAGATTTCGAAAAGGGTCCTCCTAGCATTTGAAGCTGTTCCCAGGATACATAATCTTCAAAGTCGCTACTGATGGTTACCGCTCGGATGCTCGTGGACTCTGGAGTCTGGTCGGTCGCTTCTCTGTGATGTTGCCTTGACTTCCACTGCCTTCTCCTGTTGTTCCGGATGACCCCTTCCTATCTCACCGCTATATTATTTTTCCCATGACAATAAGCGTTCCGAACCCTCAATAGCAGGATCCCATCAAACTGCATCACGTTATAACTTGCTATCCATTAAGGCAGTTTTTTTCTCCTTCATTTTTTTGGAAATCGGTGGCCCGCTGAACTCATCCACCGATGTAAGGGTTTTTTACTGCCCAGATAATTATTTTATAAGAGTTCGTTGTTAATCTGAACTATTTTTATTTTCTAATTCTCACGATAGCACTACGTTTGTAATGAAAGGGCCCCTTGGGCCTTAAATATACAATTTATTTATTTATTAAATATATCCGTGTATGGGGTGCAGTAATAAGCATAAATACGCCTTCTAGAATGTATTCAGTAGCTATTAAACTCTGATTATCTAGCGTTGCTGGGCAACTAAATTTTTACTCTTTCTAGATATCTTGTTCTCAACGTTACCATCTTGCATGATCTGGTTTTAATTACTAGTAGGTCCAGAGTAATTTGGCTATACTTCCATCAGAGTGCATTCTCTTGTCAAAAGCGTCCGTGTTTGGAGAAGAGTTAAGAGCTTTTAGGTTTACCAATTAAGCTACTATGCACTACAAGTGGAAAGATTCACAAGTTCACGGTTTGGCGAAAGCAGCTTATGTAGTTTCACTCATTAATCCCTATTTCCAGCATGTTGTCCTACGAAAACGGTGTTTATAGGGTTTTGTGGGTAGGGATATAGAATACGCGGTGAAATATACTTTAATAACTGCTATATGCAGTTTTATTTTATGGTATTCGGAAGCGTTGTTTTCTTTATAGCTGTAGATTTTCTTAATCTGTATTACCGTTTATCGCATTGCGGAAAAATCCGATGATCAAATTGCAGGTTTCTTGAAATTCCCTAAAATATTAATGTTGGTAAGAAGTTTGCCTACTTCAACTTACCTAAGGTCCGACTTACCGTTCTGGGGTTAGATTAGTATAGCCCGCGGCGCTGGGCGCCGCGCACAACTTGAAAATTACACGCGGAACAACTTTTTCCCAGCGACGGCGGAACACAACTTCGACTAAATTTCCTTAAACTTACCTTCTCTGCCTATCATATTTCCCCAACCCGCCCCCCCGAAATCCTATGACCACCGTTTTCGTAGGACAAAATGCTGGGACTACATATGCTACATTTGCCCACGGTATTAATGCCTTTAATCTCAATTTTTTCCAAAAATATTCACTGAAACTGAGAGCGTTTTGAAGAGAGGTTTATTTTATGTACACGTTATACTTTCAAAGTAAGTTAGTTTGCGCCGTACTTCTATTTACATGCTGCTTATAGTTGTCTTCACAAGTGAAATAATCACTTAATTGCAAACTATTGTTTGTCAAACATAACTTTACACCTTTCATTGCCCTGATTTTTCTTATTTCCAAAAATTTGCACTTGAGGAAATTGCTCACTCCGGAAGAGAAGGCCAATGACAATGAGTAGACCAGGTAACCCTGCTTCAGTGATTAATGTGGTAAAGCGGTTGTAGTGACTAGTTCCACACGAAGTGCAGTTGTGAACGCTTGTCGTGACTAGCTCAAGTCGAAGTGCACTTTGGGAACGCTCGCTGCTTCCGGCCTGTGTAACAACCAATCACAGGCCGACTCACACAGGACCTCATGCGACGACTGCCGAGCGAACATCACTTCAGACGCCGTCCACTGGATTGCGGTTGTTAGGTCGTTTGATAGTCAATTTCCACTGCCTATTCTCCCATTTATTCGATAGAGTATAAACTCTTCTTATCACTCTGGCCTTCCTGCGACTTTTCTCTTCTCTCCTATGGAACCGGGCCTGAAGATCGCAGGTGCCAGTGTTTAACTGACTTAACCCCCTGCGATAAGTTTTTCAGATTTCACTGATACACACAAACAGACTAGAATGTCCATTTCTGGTTGGTCAGCCAGCTTTATTTAAGTCTCCGCCCAGGAGCAATTAAAAGAGTATCTTGAATCAACCCTGTAATAAAACCAGCTTGATCACGTGTTGAACGATTGTACACCCTTCAATGTTCTGTGCGTGTTTCTGTACAGTCTAGAAACCGTATCCTGCGTCTGAAAACTTCCAGAAGTTCACCAAAGACGTAATTCAGCATTGCGCTGCGTAGAATGAAGAACTTGCATAAATTTACTGTCGTTTTCAAAGAGGCATGCAGATAGTACAGTTTTTGAAATTCCTTAATTCTGAAAGAATCATAAGTATGGAGGTTATCACACAGGAACTGTCCATTCTCTCGGAACCAATACCTTCTCTTTAGTGCCACAACGGCCGAACACCTCCCCTTGTGGCCAGTTAACGCTCTACCTGCCGAAACTCCACGACGACGATCAATAATTTACCCTTCGACGGTTGGCCGCAGTCGTGTTAGTGGACACAGCATAAACAGCTGGTTAAAAATTTGGTTAGTCAACTGCTACCGCTAGCTCCTGCGCTGTTCGTAAGCTCTCGAACAGCATAAAAATGTCTTGCAACTTTTGTTCTCCCAGGCTTGCCTTTCGAAACTTCTCGCTATCGTCCACACATTTCAGCAGGCACTTGCGAATTTAAAAAAAAACACGAAAATAAGGCCTGAGGTAGAACTAGTGGAGCGGCAGCTGTTTAAATGTCTGTCCGCGCCTTTCCCTGTAAGGCATGCCCTTCCGGGAGGTAAAATGGTTTAAGATGCACCCAATGCACTGTAACTTAATATCCCCTCGATCTGGCGAAAATTTGGTTGAGTTGGGAACCAAACCCATCCATCACAGGTAATCAGTGGATTCATTGCTCTGAGTGTGAACGCGTATGTGGGCACTTTCTGTAGTTCCGTTTCCCCCCCCCCCCTTCGTGCTCTTTGACGTCGTTACCGACTATGTCTACTGGATGTTCACCAACATGGTGGGTGCAAGGGTGGTGACTCGCGTGGGGTGTGTATGTCGTAGCCCTTGTTGGATCAAGAGTCCCTACCGGAGTCCAAACTGGTTTTATCTGGAAGACGGAGAAAGGCAGCGACCTTGACCAGTTTGAGCCAAAGGTCCACGAGGATGATTTGGGTGCCTGGCCAGGCAGGGTAAGCGAAAAGATGCTAACAGTCATACGGAGAGACGCCGCAATCGGGACAGCTGTCGGATGCGGATGGGTCTATCGACGATTGTCAAGGCTAAGAAGGTTTAACCCTAACAGCTACGATCTTCCAAGTCCATGGTTCCTTTAGGTGAGGAGAGAAGACGGTGGGAAAGCCAGATTGTTAGGAATAGTGTATTCTGCAGTAGGATAGGAGAATAAATGGAGAGAGTTTTGACTCGCGGAGTAGTGCGTCCGTTCCCTATTTGGGTCGGTTCCGGAGTGAGGCTTAAAGGCGGACACCGCATTGTTGTCTTTGTACCACGGATTGAGGTCAGCCTAGTAAATGAGTCCAGTCTACTAAAATGGGAATCTCGTTGGACGGATTGAGGTCAAGTCACAGTTGGTTGAGGCCAGGATGGGGAAGACTTGGTGCGTGCGTTTGGGTGCGCGTCAATTACGTTTGGCAGCAGCGGCGGTCGCCCGTCCGTTTGGGCACACTTCAAGGCACGCGGAAAAACTGCTTGGCGCGAGAACCTTTGTTCTGAATGACCCCATCTGTTGCGTCAAGCGTTAGGAGGGCGTTGGTCAGACAAGACCACTACAGGTTTATCCGGTATTGGTACTGTCGAAGGAGAATTGAGTAGCCGCTGCGTATTTGAGCCATGGTACAGCGAGTGACCCTCGGGAGTTGTCGTTCTGGGGCCGCCCAAAAGGATTGTGCGATGATAGCTTTGTTTTTCTTCGACAACTGCTCTCTGGCGAAGGCGCTGGAAGACTTTCATGAAGGCAAAACCGTCAACAGGTAGATCTGGAAAGCTCTAATAGACGGTGGAACACTGTGGCTGGCTTCAAGGGCTTGGCAATGGTGGTGATTGGGATGGTTGGGTTACAAACAGGTCCACCAGAACTGTTGGCCCAAGCGTGCTGTGAGAGAGGCGACCAATAGAGCATATGATAAATAGGTCACATTTTATAGCAAGCCCTGATTGAGAAAAGGGTCGGGCGCAGTGTTGGACAAAGGTGAACAGTCCTTCCACGGGCGACACACCTGCCTGGTCAGCGCACGATGGACTAGGTCTTTGCACAAACAGGAAACGGGGACGCCTCTGATCCGGACTTTATGGTACTATCGCAATGTGTTAAAACTATTAAGGTTAGCCCTAATGGCTGTGATCTTCCAGGTTCGGTTCCTTAGGTGAGGAGAGAGAGAGAAGTCTTGGGAGGGCCAGAGTACTAGGAACGATGGACATATTGTGTACACAAGAGTTAGGAGAAGTCTTAACTGCCGGAGTGCACGTATAGCCACCAGGTGAGCTAGGTCTGAAGTGATGGCTAGCGGTAGCCATGGCATTGAGGTCTGTCCAGACGGGTTAAGGTCACGCTGTTAGGGCAGAGCACAGCGGCGGCGCAGGAACCTAATGTAAGCCAGACAACCACCTGTCCGCCCACACAGACAGAGCATCGTCCGACACTGCGGCCGGCACAAGGCTATAACGCAGCTGCCACATTAGCAAGCGTTACGCCCACACAAATGCGTTGCCTGACGTCTCGCTCAGACAAGCACGTCAACTCTCATGACTCAGCCAGTCAATGAAGTCATGCCCTTTCTAGTGACCACTGTCTTATTGGTCCAACGTTGTACATACGCATTCGCTTGCTTTAAATGATGTTGTTCTAGGTTTCTCTAAGACTTCCATTTTGCATACTTCTTGTCGTCTCTCTCTCTCTCTCTGGGGGCCCACATGTGGTATAGTCAGACGGGGATATGGCAGCCTTTTGGCTACTGTTATAGCACACGCCATTGCTGGTTGAGGCCAGAATGGGGAGACACTGTACGTGCGTGCGTTCGCTCGCTCGCACGTTAGGTTGCGGCTGGCTTGAGGCATGCCGAAAACTGTCTTCACGCGAGATCTTGTGCTCTGAGTGACCTCGTCCGTGGGATCACAATTAAGGAGCGAGTCGGACAGCGGCGACCACTACGGTACTGCCATGAAGGCCTCTCTAAAAATGAGCAATTGCTGCCTGAATCTCCATCCCGAGAACATTTTCAAGTTAACCCATCAGGCGTTGGCCTTCTACGTCACGACTTTTATCGCGTCGTGATAGACTCAAGCGTGCTAGGTTTTTTACCGCGGAGAATGTGTTGAATATCACGACGACGCATTTCCAAGGGCCAACGTTACAGCCCCTTCCCCTGACACACACTGTCCGAGCGGGTCAATCATCGGCTGGGAGGGGGTAAGGAGCACGTGACCGCCGCCGCCGCGTGAGCCTACGCCTAGGTGTGCACCATAACCCCACGCATGTGACATTTGCTATACGTGCACGCCCGAATAACGTATGCTGTACCCTCAGTTAGCTTTCGTGTTGATCCACTGCATCTACAGCATTGTTCATTCTAGGGGGCTATCCTCCCAAAAAGACAAATTGCCCTGAACACACTCCGTCGGTTGCGACGTTCGGAAGGTCGGATTCTCCTTGACTTGCGTTTGCCGGCGTTATGACTGGCTGAAGAGTGCATAAATAATCCCTTTTACTAAGTTTACTTATGCTTTGAGAAGAAGAAGAAGCTTTATCGAACACCGGAATCATGGCTTTATTGGTCTAAGCATTCGGGCTCCCACAGGAGTCTATGGTCAGAGATGGGAAAACAGCAACAAATGGGGTGGCTAGTTGTGGCGTGTGTACAAAACAAGTAAAATTTGAACGTGTATAAAATCAATAATTGTGTGATGTTGCCGTCGACTCGCCACTGCGGACTACTTCAGTCTGTGTAAGTAGGCGAGATCGGCGTGTTGGGTTAGAATGTTAACAGCAATAAAATTTTCAACGAAAAAGCAACATTTATAGGGAGCAGGGTCAAGTAAAAGTCACAGGAGAGGGGGAGAGGAGGGGAAGAAAACGAATTAACCACCAGTAACGTGAGTCTGAAGATACCTGCACAGGGCAACATATGCGGGCACCAGCTCAATACACCGGTTAACTGAGTTGTCATTCGATGTCCAGGCTTCAATCAGTTCTTGGCCCGTCTTGTCTTGAGTCGACGGCCACACCACACAATTGTTGATTTTCTACACTTTCAAATTTTAGTCGTTTTGTACACACACCACAACAAGCCACACCATTTGTTGCTGTTTTCCTGTCACTGAAAATGGACTCTTGCAGGAGCCCGAATGCTCAGACCAATAAAATTATGATTCTGGCGTTTGATAAAGCTTCTTCTTCTCAAAACATGCATGTTCCTGGAATACGAAAATGTGCCTCAATTCGTAAGTTTACTTACTCTGCTCCCAGGCCTGGGTTTCCGTTTGGCGAAAAAAAAACAAGTACTACCGATGATATAAAGCTCTTAGAGAGTATTTGTAACAAAACACGAAACCTTCACAATGATTGAGCTTGGCTGCGTACTCAATCACTTGTCTTTGAGATATTCACAGTACATCCACAGAAAACAATGTCAAAAGTACGTGTTCCTTGCCCTGACAACAAAATAATCGACCGACCTGCTAAATCTCACTGCTGATATGATTAAGGAAAATGGTGACAAGTAGGCGAGTAGAAAATTCGTGTTCATGGCTGGTCTCACTACGCCCGTTCTCGCCATGCTCCAGAATAAAGAGGGCGTGACGACTACCGGCTATACGTGGTTGACTAGAGGTTTGGTCACCATCAACTGCCCAGGGCAATTTCCTCACAACAAACAGTCTGACGCGCTTGAAGCTTGTATTACGGCTGTTGTTAAGGTGCCAAAAGCCGAGATGTCACCGCCTGATGACGCCTTGCTTGAACGTCCAAGGAAGAACGCAATAGGAAGGTGGGCAAAATCAGAAGTCTTTTAACGCACTTAGTACAACACACTTAATGTAAACAAACGCGCTTATAGCCATGAACATCAGCCAATCAGATACTGCCCTCAAGCAAGTGGAAAGTCGATTGGCTTGTGACTCAACCGGCAGGCTTGCCTGGCCGCAGCTTTAAATTCTGAATTATCGATTTATTGCCAGCTTACATGCGCCACGTGTATGCAGATCGATAGCCTGGCGTGAGCACGACTCGCTAGGGCTGCGCCCATTAGGACGACTTCTAACAACGGCGCGCGAAATGCCGGGACTCAGTAGGTCACTAACTGATTGATTTATTCGAGCTACACAGTCAGCGATGTGTATATGTCCGAAGGGAGTGACCGACTGGCGGGCTGACAGTCAAGTTGCAATGGCAAATTCTTATTTTAGCCTCTACGGTACTCTCTGCTAGGATGGTAGCCTGACCAAAGGCTAGCAACCTTGTCGGCTCCCATTAGGCGTCGTGCATGCCACCGACTGTCACAATGACTCCTTTGTTCAATGGCCTGCGCTGGGCTGGCCTCAAGCAATGACCTTAGACCGGACGCGCGCACCCCTTGCAGTTTTAGGATTATTCCTAACGAGCGACCCGGATGAACTCTCGGGTCACGCTATCGGTCCGCCCCCACATAGAGGCGCGCGCAGCCGTGCGCGGGCAGCCAATCAGGCCATATGAGAACGTGCACACAATCTCTTATAAGCCACTGTTTTAGCAGACAGGGAGAGTTTAATCACACACCGGATAGCGAGTACACGCTCCCAATGCCGGGGCTTGCCCCCGAGGCGGGACAAAGAGCACGCTGGAGATCAACCAGTGGCAACAGCCGCCCGAGACAGCTCCTCCGGGTTTTATACACAATAAACCCTCCTCCGGGTGGATTCCAGAATTATGCCCTTCTTATTGTGTTCTTCCCTGGAGGTTCAACCGGGCGTAATTCGAAGGTGACACACCTCAGATGTCACCGGTACAACTCAAAGCGTCACCGTTATAACACTGGTGACGCCGAACCCGTCGTTATAACAGTCTCAGTCTATGGGATCCGAGCCAGATGTGGCGGTACGCCCAGGGACGGCCGCGCCAGCCACCTGCGCCTTCTCCCACCTCCGGTTTTCTTGACTTGTCAATGACATCGGGCTGAGCTGGGAGGAAGAGGTGGAGAGTGTGAGCGGTACATGTGTAGCAGTCCTGCGATAAGACTTGCGCCGATACTTTTATCGCATGCCCAGTTGCAGGCCAACATGTGACTTTCCACCGCCCGCGCTCTCGGCCAATTCTCTAGAGCACCCAGCGCGACTCATCAGGCCTTGTCCGCAAACAATGCAGGCGTGGCCGTCGCGTGATTTTTAAGGTCATTTTGATGTTTTGCCTTTCCTCTCGCGAGCTATGCACCTTCTGCTGATTGGCTGGCGGGCGCTCCCAGATCCCGCAAACTCTGCGCGGACGCACAGACCAGACACACGTCAACTTGCTGATTCACTCTGCGCAGCTTGTTTCTACAGAGCCTTTTGTTAGCTCCTTTTCACAGCATACTGTCCTACTTATTTGGTCTTACTGACTTCTTGACTTGGGGAACCTTCTGTAGTCGACGATCTCTCCTTTCGACGGATGTAGTGCAAGTCAACGCTCAATGTAACTAAATTCACGCGCAAGTCCGCGTCTCCAGGCCCGCCGCGTTGTGGCACACAAGGTGGACTGCGTCTGATACGACGGTCGAACCGTCAGTCAGCCTCCAATAGATGTACCACAAAAGCAGCTTTTCCTATCCCCAGTTTTATGTTTGCTTCTACGTTGAAGGCGACAATAACATTTAGAGTAGGCTAATTTTTGGCAAAAAATGGTGCAATTCCGGCCAAAGAGTCCTGAAGAAAATTCTGACGGTCGTAAGAGAAGCGGAGATATGTGGATGAAAGGCAACTTCGTTCCCGCCTAATCTACTCGATGTTGTGTAAAGTACTGCTCCGCATTTGCCCAACTTCGGCGGTAGACCGATTCAGCTAGAACAGTTCCCATCTTCAGCGATGACGATAAGTGGTGCAAGGAGATCTGGAAACAAACTCTGTGCCTCTGGTTACCTCACGGGTCATCTTATTCATCATCACGTACAGTATAGTGACAACATCCGGAATACCCGGGAGTCCCAGCCGTAGATCCGAATTCCGGCATAAAAGAGACATTCTACTTCAACCAATTAAGATTGCTTATTACTTGACTTTACGTAAAGGAGTCGATTAGGCATCGGTCCATATCCTTACCTCACGATCGCAGAGGCATGATGGTGGAATAAATGTTACTGAGAGGCTTGAATCTGTATCGATCACAGCACTGCCTACCGCCTCTTAGCATCTGTAAGCGACACGGCTTCACATGGATCTTCAAAAACATGAATGGCACAATTTCACAGTCATGACTTCTATCTCTAAAAGCGGTAATTGTGGCGTTTGACCGTTTGCATGACATAAGACTATTGCCAATAAAGGGGAGGGAAACTGGAAAGGCCATTTTTGGACATAAATAATCACAGGTGGTGCATCACCTTCGAACCTTGCTAGTTAGGAGTTCAACGTTGCGGCTACTATCCCGCGGACAGGAAGGAACAATCACCTGATTACTCTGACGAGGAAACAGAACAAGTGTCCGAAACGTCAGTCTCTTTATAACTCGGTCGATGTCCTCATACCTTCTTCTTCTTTTTCTACATCTTCTTTGAGGGATGTTGAAAACGATAAGATACCAGGGACGGACATTTCCAAGCATATTAGATCTGTGGCATGCGACCTCTGACACAACGCTCATTTTTAGGTTGCGAAAATTCCCTTCACAGAAATCCGGAGAGCAATTGGCGAGCATAAGTATACTTTCAATAAATTCTCATCAGGAGAGGAGATGCCGCAAGTGAACTCCTGAAAAGACGAGGCCGTATCACGAACCTTCCAGCAGCGAGAATTCGGGTATTATTATCAACCAAACCTGTCTTACATGGGGCACGTAAGGACACTTTAACGACTCAGACCACCTCCATGTGCATCTACTCCTTTACTTGCTCCTGTGCAGCAGGTTATATTGGTCGCATAAGTCAACGCTTATCCAAAAGAATAAGGAACACCTCCCGCAATAGCTAAAGAGTGGTGAAGTCAATACCACCAGGACCATCAAGAGCTCTATTCTAGCGCACATGGTGGATTCCGGATATCGGATACACCCTAATGAAGCCTTCGAGGTCCCACCAAACTAAGTTAAGTCACTGGGTCATCACCTGCTAGCAACAGCAGAAGCAACTGCTATCCGGTTGAGGAAGCCAATTTTGTGCGCGCAAAAGAACCTGCGCCAAGCTCCTAGCTTAGCATGGCCAACGGCCACCTAGCTACTCCTCTCTCCCTAATTACCGTTTAATTAGCCGCTTGTTACCACACCAACCCCCTCCCCTATCCCCTGGAATAATTCGCCTGTAACATTGAACATTACTGACCTGCTGTGTTATCTTTAACACTTTCCCCCCTCCCATATATATATACAACAACGCTCGTTGTCAGAGGTAGCATGCGGGCAGGCGGAGCGAACCAAAACAGTGAGAGCGAGACGAAGAGTTGACGACTACTGGAATTGTCCTTCCCATTACAACATAATCTGTGTGGAGCCCCGTCTGGTAGAAAAAAGGACAGCAAAACAAGGGATACTTTATTTAATAAAAATGTCCATACAAAAATTCGAATGGAAGTACTGATATCACAGACAGTCTGTCCTACAAACTGGGACGCGAAAGAAAGATTAAAAGACGACTGAAAAACACGTAAAACAACGAAAGGGTGGTGCTTCATAAAGTGTGTCTGTAAAACCAAAGAAGAGAGTTATCTTTGCTGTAGGCAAGGAAGACGTCGTCAAACCGGGCTATGCAGGTGACGGGTTTACTTGGGTTCATCTATCCGAGTCAGGCTCCACTCACCCAACTGACCCCAAAGCGCCAGTTCGTGCTGGTGGAAGCGACGCAGGGAGCTCCGATGACCCACAGAGATCATTGTGATATTGCGGCTGGCAATGTTCTGATAGGCTGATGTCTCATCCATTTCGCTGAGTTGGCTTGTAGCCTCGTCAAGGACCACTAG
>JAYGXS010001961.1:0-11819 GCA_036362985.1 Ligula intestinalis | reverse complement strand
AACCTGTCTGACTTGAGTAAATCTGCACCCCTCCCTCTCTCTATGACATTCTTTTGTTGCATCTCTCACCTTCTATCTCGCGACTCTTGTACAGTATTTCTAAATCTACTTTTTGCACCATTCTGGACTTTTGCCTTCCTTCGATATGCAAGCAGAAGAAATAGGCCCTTAGAGTGAGTGATACTGCTGCTGCTGCTTCAGACCTAGAGGAGGGCTGAACGAGGTTGCTTGTGCTATCGTACCTTTATTCGAGATCTACCATTGTGCTCCATATCAGTTTTGCCACGCCTGTCCGAGGAAAGTACGAAGCGGAGGTGCGTCCAGTACCGCTCGACTCGTCCCCAGTATTGCTGTTTTAAACTATTATAGCTTGTTTCATGACATGTTAACAACTGTGTTTTTGCCTAGAAATAATTACTTCTTGTTGGCCCCCTGCCAAAATTACAGTTGGCAAAAAATGACAACTTGAGTAGTTCCCATTGAGGTTTGATGCGTTTCAACATTCGGACACACGTTATAGAAAACATGAGTACAGTTATTCACTCTTGTATCTATTTGGTAGTAAATTAAGTCTTCTTTAAGTTATATGCTTGAAGAAGGAGTATCTTTCAGTTTAGGAAGTAGACTTTAATTATGAGACCTTTAGGAATGTGAAAGGTCCATTCATAAAGCATCGTGAAACTCGACAGGATAATGAACTCGGACTTCCGATAAGCAGGTCGCGAGTTCAAGCCTCCTGGGTTGAGTATGGTCGGCTGATGGCGGCTAATAAGCCAAGAATTGCCATTTCAGTCTAACTTGCCCCTGTTGGCAAAGTCCTTTAGGATTGTATCTGTCAGTGACGTGTGTAAGATTGACTCAACATTTTCTAACTGCTTTGTCAAATATTCTTAATGTTGTAAGGGACTGTATGGTTTTCCCTGCATGGAAAGTATATAGCATGTAGTTTAAGCGCAGGTCGGGTTCAAGAATATTCCAGACTTGAAAACGTTTTTTTAAAACGTAAGGATATAAACTTTTAAGAAGACGTCTGATACCAGATGAGTATAAGAAAGGGTATTTTTATTAATGTTTTCCTAGCATATATTTGAATTTGTATGGGCGCCGAAACTCAATGTAGAACTTGCATACTACTTAAGTAGCCATTTTTATCGGGTGTGTTTTTTTAGACAGACGGAAAGGACCTCGTTCGAAAGCCAACATCCCGTTGAGGCTGTAATATCCTGGGATTATGCTGCACAATAATCAATACCAGAACCCCACTTTAGTAATTCTTTCTAATCAAAACCATATTTTAAAATTGGCAGGTAAACGCTCATCGATCGGTTAAGGAACCCGCTGGTCCCGTTCTGCCTTGAGGTTTACTTTTGAGCTGCGCCTGCAGTCGCACAGCGGCTAGCACTATAGGCAGATGAACATTACCGACAAACGCAAAGGAGAGTGGAATAGCCATTTCTGGCCAATTAGCCATCATCAACCAGCCATACCCAATCCCAGGTGGTGCACTATCCGCGGCTCGAACCTGCAACCTGTTGCTTAGAAGTCCAACTCTAACCACCTGGGGTTCGATACGACTGACTGATGGCTACCAATAAGCCAGAAATGTCTATTCCAGCCGATGGACATCCACTGAAAGGTACGAGCTGGAATCAGAACTAACTACTGAGTCTGCTCAGCATCTGTTCTATGAAGTCCGGCAAGGGTCTCCAAGACCCGAGTATATGGTGTCCTTTTGTAGATGATTATGTGCTCATTACAGTAGCATCATATTCTGCGCCAAGCCAGAAGCTTACGACGCTGGGATTGTGCCAGTGTTTTTAGGGAGCAGGAGTCTGGCAAATGCCGATAAAACAAGCGGAAAAGTTCACCTATTTCTTCCTACTTCCACCTTTAGAGAGATTAAAGTGGCATTGACCAAGAATATTTTGTGAATGCAACTGGAAGGCTTGGTGTCGTTAGAACATTGTTGGTTAACTGGTTCAAATTCCGCAATCTAGTGCCAGCTGACTGAAAAAGAAGGCAGGGAACCGACTGATTCAGTTAGAATTATTGCTATTAGAAGTAAATCCATTTACTCTGGAATAGTCACATCGTTAACATGGCTGATAAGCACAATTCAAAACGACTTATACGGTCATTTTACTCTATTAGCTTTCAAATGCAAGGGCTGAAAATGGTGTGAAAAAGACAAACTTGAAGGTCCCGAATCAAATTCTCACATTGGTAGGTATAGCGGCCTGCCGCGAAAATCAAAGCATCTGTCTCTGAGACCAACCAAGTATTAGAGACCAATGATGAGCGGCGTGCACAGAATATAAGAGTACAGCTGACTTACTGTCGTCTTGCCTAGCCCTTTCCAAAGTGTCCACGGTTAACTCATGCTCAAGTCCTCGGGCACCCTTGCATTCATGACAGTATTTATAGCACCAATCCACCTGCAATAATCCCGACGCAAATAACCTCCTCCACTTAGTTTCAGAAGAATCTGGTCAATCGCAACAACACCTTTAGTTAGGCAGCTCCGAAATAATCAAATGTCAAAAAATCTAGGACCAGGAAAAAATGTCCGCGGGCCAAATTCAGACCAGTTGCTCTGATGTGTGCTAAGGCGCACTTTGTAACTGTCTGGACTCGGAACGTGTTCAAAGTTATTTGCAGGTTATTCACAACTGGATCCTTCCCTGCGAAAGTTATTGATGACAAAATCCCAATTTTCTTCATGCAGACGCACTGCAAAACACTACATAACCCACGGAAATCTGAGCAATAATTTTGACTCAACACTCATGGAGTGAAATCGTAGAGTAAGAAGTTCTTTGTATGTATCATTATCACTGCCCACTGATGCCACAGTATTTTCGCAAAAGTGACCGCCTTAATGAAAAACATAAACCCAAAGACAAACTTTGCAGGCATCTGACTGGAAATTAAGTGCCACAACAGCATAAGACATGCTATGGGGTGTGCACCTCTTTGTACAAATTATAAGACAACTGTATGCCCAGGTGAGGACGTGCGTCACGGCCAATGAGGCTGTTTCTAAAGCGCTTGGGGAAACAAATGAAATGGAGTAGGACTGCATTGTCGCTCTTATTCTATTCAGTCTAGTGTTCTACACTGTCTCGATGGACGCCTACCATGAGGAGCGACAGATGATCAACGTCGACTACCGAACTGAAATGAAACTTCTTCATATCTGTAGTATATGAGGATATTATAGAATATCAAAGGTCATCCTGCACCGCGGTAGGTCCCCAAGGGCAGAAGAAATGCAGTGGAGTGTGTACCTTCTTACTCTTGGTTACATTAGCTTTGGTTGAACATCTGTGAAAAGGGTAACATGTCCGAAAACGAAGACTAGATAGCTTTTAGACTAAAAGACAACTACGAAAATGACCGCACAAAAGATCTGCTTTATACTGAAGAGCCCCTTCATATATTTAGAGCCCCGTGCAAATAGTTGTCGTCAACTGCCTAATGAGAGTCCACTATAAATATGCACCTTAAGTTCAGTTACGGTATTCTATTTTGAAGCCTGACGCCTGGAAACGGCTCTTTAAATTGCTTCTTTCCTAATACTCTTCTCAAAGCCACTCTGAAAGTAACTCCAAAATACTTGTGAATAGTTCTTTCATCCAAACTTCGGCCATATGGTGAGATCCAGATTGTTAAAATCTGTCTTTAAGGCTTGTCCGTAAAACTAATTCCTAACACACCGCTTTTATTTATTGCTTCTGTCGTACAACACTTATTCTACTATTATAATTTAGGAAACATGGGTCACCCCATTGTCTGTATAGAATTGCCTGGGTTTTAGTATAATATTTTATTCGCTTCGCCAATTTTTGAATGTTTAAGTATCTTTTAATCGTTTAGTGCTTCAAAAGATGTTGCAGTAGTCGCCGGTTATTAAGCCCATGGTTAATAAGCCCAGCTGCGTATTCAGCCGAAATCAGCTTGGGACGGAATTTTACATAGCAAAATCCGCCGGCTAATAAGCCCAGTCGCCGGCTTCAAAGCCCAGTTTGCCAAAAGGATATAGAGTCTACAGGCATCAGATTTCACAAAATTTGACGACTTCTGGTGCCTGGAGAAGGACATCAAAGAGCACTTGCGAGTGAAGTTTCCTCCAAAACAAAAGACACTAGACCGATTTTTTTAAACGTGTCGCAAATCATTATTTTCGTTTTTGTTATTGCTTAAAATACAGACAAACAGCATTCTTTTCTTGTACATAACCTAGCTCTACACATAATACAGTACGTGTATAATGTATAGTGCCTATCCTGTGTTTGCTAATCAAGAACTAGGACTCTCTGGTTAGTGCGCCTGCCGCTTATTAAGTCCGATTTGGTCTGTGCCCGCGGTAGGCTTAATAACCGGTGACTACTGTATGCGTTGCTTAATAAATGAAGTCGGCTGTTATATTTGACTTTAACCATAGGTTATTAACTGTAAGTTATGAAGCTTTCTCTAAAATCCCTTTAGCATGGCTGTTCCTTTTCAAGTATTCTTAATAATGAATGTCAATTAGGGAAGTATCACAATACTGTTTTTTAAAAATGAATTTTATTGAAAAAAATGACCTATGTCAAAGTATATGTTAAAATATGTACAGTTTTGTGTTTCTGCGCTTTGTTTGATTACTTTCGAAATATTATTAGTGATTGAAAAGTGTGGAACTGCGTGTAATTGAATTGGCCGTCCCCTAAAGTGCGGTTTGCGTGATTTCATGCCTTCCATGCAGCCTCCTAAACGGGTGCCTATTCCACTGAACTGCGGGACAAAACATCCAAATCAGGATTCCCGTAATTATTGAGGAAGCATGCCCTAAGTTGTCAAAAATACGTGTTCATTATTTTTGAAAATAACAATTTTCCCGCATTCATCATGCATAACATTATTCCTTCGAAAATGTTAAAAAGTTCTGCCTTACCCAACAGTGAGGATGTCATTGACGGCAACTGAAAAATTGCCATCTTAAACCAAGCCACTGTTGATCGTCGGACGAGTAGACTTCTTCCGAAAGGCACTGGAATTTGACGGTATCCACGAGTATTCAAACAGACTATAGTGTTCAATGAAAAGACTGTTCCTGAAATAAGTGTATAATGTGGTCTCAGTGAATTATTAATCATTCAACTATAATCTGACTTTGAAATGGGCCAGAAATATAATTTTCGTAATTTTGAGGCCGACAAATCTGTGGTGAGCGACCTTGCAGCGACTGGCTTGGAAAGTACTTAACCTTAGGGGCATGAGATAACAAAAATTTTCTTCCAAAGTTTTCTCTTCAGTCTGGTATCCCTGTCATGTGTGTTTGTATTTTAGACTGCGTATTTTCATACACTTTGAGTTATATTCCTCTTAACGTCATGAAGATCGCTTATGCTTTTTTCCTCAAGGATATTGTTTGGTATGATTTGTACATGGCAATTTTTCTTACTATATGCAGATTCTCTAAAACAGTTGCCATTTTTAGAATCTCGGAACCATTTAATTCGGAATGAATGCTCTCCAGTATTGCAAAGCCCAACAGTAGCTGGATGTAAACTGAAATTATTTTCAAGAACTAACGGTTGGCAGTGGCGCATCTGCAGACATTTTAAATGCTCCCTATAAATGGAATCATATTGCGGACCTGGAAAATTCGAAAAAAGTTCTCCATAGGTAATGTGGCCGTAACTTTAATACTAAACATAGCGTAGGTCAATGGGGATTTATTTATTCAAACTCTCATTCACTGACGCAATAGTTGTGTTTTTTTACTCAAAAAGAATTTATCTACTACATTGAGACAAGTAGCACTATAAACGGCTCCCCTTAGGACATTTGCCATGTTAATATATTAATCGTTTGCTGTTATTCCACTCTTATGATTGTTACCATAACATTTACCTCCGCCTTTCTGTCCGTCTAATGTCTCCTTACTTTTCATTGCTGCGACCATGCTAGACACAGTACCACCTTGTCGATAATTTGAGGCTTCTAAGTGCTGCAAATTTCAGTGATTGATTGCACGCGTCAAAGCACATAGGTCCAAATTCGATCGCTCACCCAACCATACCTGACGTGACAGCTTGCAGTAATTGCATTTAAAGCTCTCTGTCCAGTGTTTTCGTTACAGTTAAGGCATTTCACTAAATCTGTCTTCCTTGACTTGTGATTTTAGAACATTGGTTTGGTAAAACATCGCACTCTCCACCGGTTCTATTCTAAGAATGGGCGTCAAAATTAAATGTCCCTTAGAGTTGAATTAATGGTATCGTCTTGTCTGTGGACTTGTAAACGGGTACGTCACACTACTAAGTCTGGAGTTACGTGCAATACGTTTTGTGGCTTACGTGTATATGACGATTTATTCGAATAAATTTTTACTGTATATATCAATGTCGTGGCATAATTTAGTACACTAATTGTCACTCGCAAATTTTTTGGTCATTAGCGTACATCCAAAACTCCAAAGAAAGTTGACTTTAAAAAAGATCAGGACGTACCAGAAAATCCTAGTAGGCAGCTGGTCCGATATTCTTCATAGCCAGTTAATAAGTAAAACATATAATGCCCAATCATAAACCCCAACGTCGAGGTAGCATTTAAACATACTATGAGTTTCACGTAATAAATTTTATTCAACTTGTATTCAGCGCGTAGTCCTGCGTCAGCAAATTGTACGATATTGTAATATAACTGCCATTCGTTGAAATGGGTAAGCGTACATATTATCAGTTTAAATCCAAGGAGCATCTTAAAGAAATTATCCACATTCACACAAAACTGGCATTTGAAAATATGAATTAAGGATATACTTTTTGTTTTTCGGTTGGATATCCAGTGCAGTGGATCAACATAAGCATTAACGTGGTTCCCATTGTGACTGGAGACCTTTTCAGGTTTCTCAAGCGAAGTCTGTAACATTGCAAAACTAAAAGGACTGCTGTCACGCCAGAGTAGCCGAAAGAAAATGCCTTGGCTCTTCAGATAAGATAAGAGTTTCAATTACTTATGAATAAACATAGATTTAAAAGAATAACCGAGCCCACGACTATATATTATTATTTTATAGTTACGCCAGTCAGCCTTCAATGGTTTTTGGGAGCGTTTAAAGTACTTATGTTCAAATCGCGAAGGTCCTACAGACATATTCTGTCACGTTTATTCAGGAATTTTAATCGCAAACTGTGGCTCCTCTATATGATATCCTCTAAGGAAAATCCTGTTGAGAATCTAAGGTTCTAAACCTAGTTCCTTTTATATCACTGTGTTTCGTTTGCCGTTATTCGCATAGCGAGATAGCAACCTTTTGTCCCTGCTGCTTCGGAAGTCCCGTTAGATGGTCGACCATCAATTCGGTCACCACATAGGTATGATAGTTTGACCATCAATGTTGATGAAGCCCGCCATATTCACCAACAGTTTGGTATATTGACTGTGACTGGCTGCAAGGGGAAGATTATAGTGATAGCGGATGTAGTTAGCACCAACCGCATTCTTCACCTTCGTCATGGGTCAAGAAGACCACATTGAAATCGGCGTTGGCCGTTTTGAGTGGTTATTACCACACTGCCTTCTCTCACTCACCATCAGTATGTATCAAAACAGGCCCAGTATGGTTGAGACGGATAACGCTACATCTACTACCAAAAGCTAGCAACGTGCTTGTGCGTTAGCAGAACTTATACTAATACTGACGCTACCATTTGTCAGTAGTAACGCAGACTAAGCCCATTGCTAGGGCCTAAACCCCTTGATCTCAACAAGGGATGTGACTCTGTGCTTAAACTAGTCCGAGTAAATACATGTTTGGGGCTCTGAACGCAACATCGCTTTTCTCGGTTTCCCCTCTCCCAACTCAATCCGGCAGACTGTGTCCGTTTCTACTAGGTTCGGACTGCGAGGACAAGAGTCATGCTGCTAGAAGTACGTGCCTATGCTGAAGTGCTGATTTAAGTATTATTCTTACTAAGGCCTGTGTGTTTTTTTAAGGAGTCGATGCCCAGTATGCATTTCCAATCTCTATGAGGTAAAAAATAGCTTATGGGTTATATAAAGCGTTATCGAATAAAAGTGCACAATTTTAAATTTCTATATGTCCTGCCTGGTTGACGAGAGACCTTAACAGGCAACTGAAGAAGAAGAATAGGAAATGGAAGTTATTCAGGAAAACTGGGTCGCCAGTACACCTCGAGGAATTCCGACGCCAAAAAAATGCAGTAAAAATCAATTCGCCAGGCCAGGAAAAACTATGAATCAAGAATCCTCCAACAGGCCGAAGAAAAGCCCAAAATTCTATTCCGCTATATTAACAGTAGATTAAAAAACAAGGATCCTGTCGTAGTACTTAAGAATGATGATGGCGGAGAAGTCGTTGAGAATGACGAGAAAGTCGAGTACTGTAGCCGGTTCTTTGCGTCGGTATTCACTAAAGAAACCGAGCTTTATTTTGATAATGCCAGCAGTGCTGTTGTAAACGTCGGGCCGGCACTTCATTCTCTACTATTTTCAACATCTCTAGTTGAGAGGGAGCTGCAGGGCCTGAAAGAAGCAAAGTCAGCCGCTCCAGACAATATACCAGCCAAGTTCTTGAAAGAATTGGCAAGCGAACTCTCAGAGCCCCTAGCACATATCTTTCGTTCTTCATTTGAACTAGGAAAACTGCCATCTGAATGGAAAATGGCAAATATTTACCCGATATACAAGGGCGGAACCCGCACGAAGGTCAACAATTACCGGCCCATCAGCCTAACTTGCATTTGCTGTAAGGTGATGGAAACGATAATTAAGAAGATGACAATGAAGTTCTTGGAGGAGAACAACATACTGTCAGGGCTCCAACACGGCTTCATAAAGAACCATTCTTGCCTTTCCAGCCTTTTACTCTCCACTGAGCAGTGGACTCGCGCACTGCATGAAGATGGTAAGGTTGACGTCACCTATACGGACTTCAAGAAGCCATTTGACAGCGTCCCACATAAGCGTCTAATGTATAAATTGGCAGAAATTGGCATAAGATTTTCTCACAGGGCGATCGCAAAATGTGTGCATCGGTGACTCAAAGTCAAACCCTACATCTGTTCTAAGTGGCGTCCCCCAAGGCTCTGTCTTAGGGCCACTGCTCTTCCTTATCGATATCAACGACTGTGTCAACGACCTGGGTTGCAGCGCTATCATGTTTGCCGACGACGTCAAACTCTGGAGAGCCATCAGGTCTGACGCCGATAGGAAAGCGCTTCAAGAGAGTCTCAATCGACTAAGCTGCTGGTCTGCTCGTTGGCTCTTCAACTTCAACATTAGTAAGTGTGTGGTTTTAAGACTCCGTACTAGAAGGACTGATGAGGAGAACGATTCCTTCCAATACCTTCTCGATGGGCACCCGCTTTCAAATGTGAACGAACAAAAGGATCTCGGTGTTCTAATGAATACCTCACTTAAACCATATACTCAGTGTGCAAAGGCAGCTAAACGCGCGACACAGGTGCTGTTTGCGATTAGGCGGGGATTCGTCAACATTGACAAGGAGCTCTTTAGGAAAACCTACGGAGCATTTGTTTGGTCCCACTTGGAGTATGCTGTCCAGGCCTGGCGTCCGTGGTTCAAGACGGATTACCTGCACCTGGAACGAGTGCAGGTGAGGGCTACGAAGGTGGTCAAGAATCTTGGTCATCTGCCATATGAAGACAGACTGACCCAACTTGATCTTTTCCCTCTAAATTGTAGGCAACTCCGCCGGGACCACATACAAACCTACTGAATTGTTAGAGGCCAAGACTGCGCCCTAGAAGTTGATGATTTCTTCGAATTGGCTCGGACTGACCATCTGCGAGGCCATCCCTTTATACTACAGAATAAACCGACCAGTTCGACGAAACGCCTTCTTTCAGAGGGTCATTGGAACGTGGAACGGACTCCCGGAAGATGTGGTCCTCTCAGATACTGTTGACAATTTAAAACACAAACTTGATTCCCATTTGCTGAGAAACTGTGGCAGTTATAATGAACAAAGTGTCACGAGCAGCAACTTGCAACTGGGTCACACTTATCGCTGATGTTAAGCCTACATTTGTATTATGAACTATTGTTACGGTGGATCTATTATGCGATTTTTGGTTATGAATAGGGAGTTCAAGGGCGAAAGACTTCTTCCCTTAATAAAGTGACTTAAAGTGACTGATGTCGTAACGTTTGCCGTCTATCGATTATCTATAACCTTACTATTGTATCTAGCTCTAGCTTGTATTTGACAGAATGTATACTCATATCCCCTCGATCTCAGCAGGGAGTGTGAATCTGGGTTGCTGCTACTCCAAGTAACTACGTATTTGAGGTCCGGAGCACATCAGAACTTTCCTTGGTTTTCACCCTCTCATGTTTATCCATCGGGCTGTATCATTTTTTATGAACGAACCATTATTAAGTAATAGCTTAAGTTCAACCATGTCTTTAGGCATGTCATGCCATGCCGTTTTCAAGCTAATGTTTGACCTTTTGTCGTATTTTACTCTGTTTGAAGTTTAAGGACACGTCTTCTGTCCAATAGGAGAGCAATCCACTACATAATCATCTAGAATCGCTATATTCTATAACTGTTTCAGTATCTGAGAAAGAAGCAGTGAGCAGAGCATGAGGTAATATGAGCTTACCATCGCCCTTATTTTTCGCCTAAGGTAACTGTGTGTGAAACCCGAGTTTGCTCTTTCGGTGGTTTTAGCGAATACGTTGTCCCCGCGCGGGGAGGCGCAACCCAGTAGATTTATATTGGCTGCTAGCGCTACTTGGAGCCCATGAACAGCCGCAAATGATTTTCTGCCGGATGTTGGCTTATCCCGCCTCTGGGACCAAGGACAAACGTGTGCACCTTGCCTCCTCCTTTCTGGCCACAATCCATCCAATAAGATGTCCGCTTTACTAGACTAACCTCATTAAAAAATTGGCCTCAGCCTGCCAGATACAGACCTCAATGTGGTGACTGTGGCCTAGATACCACTTTGGGCCTCGCCGCTCTAACGGAAGGAGGTGTGCTCCGACAGTCAAATCTCCT
Organism: Ligula intestinalis; assembly: GCA_036362985.1. Lineage (NCBI taxonomy): Eukaryota > Metazoa > Platyhelminthes > Cestoda > Diphyllobothriidea > Diphyllobothriidae > Ligula > Ligula intestinalis. Next base: position 781 of record JAYGXS010001961.1, on the reverse strand, counting down.
ACAACTTGTTCTTCAATCCCTCTGTTCAGAATATACTGTTCCTACCAATTTTACTTCCCATGACTTCTCTCATCTCCTAAGGAACCCGGCCTGGAAGATCGCAACCGTAAGGGTTAACCTTATTCGCTTTCACGCTAGCTCGATAGATGCGTGCAGATATGCCTTTAAATAATAAATAAATTGTATATTTAAGGCCCAAGGGGCCCTTTCATTACAAACTTAGTGCTATCGTGAAAATAAGAAAATAAAAATAGTTCCGCTTAAAAACGAACTCTTATAAGATGATTATCTGGCCAGAAAAAAATTCCTTCATCGGTGGGTGAGTTCAGCGAGCCACCGATTTCCAGAAAATGTAGGAGAAAAAACTGCCTTAATAGGTAGCATGGTATGACATGATGCAGTTAGATGGGATCCTGCTGTTGAGGGTTCGGGACGCTTATTGTCATGAGAAAAATAATATAGTGGTAAGTTAAGAAGGGGTCATACGGGAAAACAGGAGAAGACAGTAGAAGTCAAGGCAATTTCACCGGGATGCGACCTAGCAGACTCCAGAGTCCACCGAAAACTTGGCGACCAAGCGATAACCATTAATATCGACCTCGAAGATCACCGCTAAGATTGCGAAACGGAGAAGAGTTCGCAGCCCTTGGAAGTGATGCTTGACTCTGCAGACGAAAATGCTTACATTAAAAAAGCCATTTTACTATCCTGGGAAGAGCTTCGAATGCCAGGAGGACTTAAAGTGACTGATGTCGTAACGTTTGCCGTCTATCGATTATCT
>JAYGXS010001960.1:0-11823 GCA_036362985.1 Ligula intestinalis | reverse complement strand
GGAGCAATCGCTATCCGATTGAGGAAGCCGGTCTTGTGCGCACAGAAGAACCCCTGTAAGCTCCGCGTCTGGCATAGCCAACAGTAGCTTAAGTTCACGCAATCGTCCGCTCTCTCTCTCTCTCTCGAAAGCTTACGTATGCTCGCCAACTGCCACTCTGGACCCATGATATTTTCGAATTTAAAACAGCGACAGTTGTAGTAATAGAACTAGCAATAGTGGTTGAGGCAGCAGCCGTAATATTTGTAATAGCAGCTTTTTGTTATTGTGGTGATTGTGGTGATGTCCTTACAACTGGCCGCGATGTGCAGGCGCTGGGCCACAATGGGTGTCACAAAGGGACACGGTATGCGTTAACCAGACTGCTCAGTTAACACATCCCATACAACATCTAGGCACGTAATTCACACTACACCAGCCAATGGCGCCCAATTCTATCATCAAATTACTGACCACTTTGGATAACGGGTGCATGGGAGATGGAAGAGGGAGCGTCTGCTCGATGTAAAAAATCTGGTGTGCTCGAACCTATCACGAAGCACTACAAGTTGTGGCTTGGAAGGCTACGAACAGACTGGGTAACTTTTTCCTCTCAGAGGGAGAGTCAGTCTATGGCGGACAGCTAACAATGCTGCCCGATTTCTTTGTTCAATTTTTGCTGCCTCAACGTCATGCGACATCATAGGCAACTATTTCCGACTCCCAGACCTCAAAAGTCTTAACTGACTTCCAAACGCGCATCCAGATAGTCGCGGCTGTCTAGGAATCACTTAAATTTGCTCCGCAATAATATAGGATCAGCTGTCACCGCTTTTTCTCTCTCACTCTGACTCTCAGGCCCGACTGGACGTATTCAATACTAGCCCTGGTTTCGCCAGTGACGATTGCTGGCTAAGAGTAACTCAAGGTTCTACGCACAATAAATTCCTCATTCTGGTGACTTCTGTGTCTTCTGACACGAGATCTAAGTACACCCGCTACTTAGACCCTTACAAGTCTCAATGGCTGATTCTGAATGCAGCTTCTATGACACTCCTCATTATATGGGATCCAAGTCGCTGACAATGTGGCTATCGTCGTTTACGATATTTGAACTGGGGGGGGGGATTTGCCGATCGTGATAAAGCTGGTGGTGGCGGGCAGCGTCTGCACGTACCTACCTCACACGGTCAGTCTACTTAATCTAGCCAATTGTGGTGAAATATGAAAACCACAAGCTAACGGGAACTGTCTTCTACGACGATGGCAGTGTCGTGGTTATAAAGTGCGGGGTACAAACCATGTATAAAAACTTCTTCGCCAGCCTAACAGATTACTCTAAAGCGCCTAAATTGAGATGGTAGTAAAAGCTAAACAAAAAACAGCATCAGCCAGTCTTCTAGAGCTGCAATGTGCCTATCAACATCACGTGTGACATAAAGGATGGTGAACGCTCAAAGGAAATTACTTTAGCTCAATGAGGGAAAGACACAATTATATGGCAGACAAGTAAATTTAAGATTTTAGCTATGGAAATGACCTCTGAAGGGAACAAAAGCTCTGTGTATAAAGTGCTTAACGTCGGACTTACGTCTAGAACAATTCAAACCAAAAAGTAAAGTCACGGAAAATGACAAGCTCGCCCTTTAAGATGAGGCAGATAATTCGCTCTCCCATGACGATACGTAGAAAACGTAAGTTCTCAACGAAGGACAACTGTAGAAGTAAGCGGGCTACGTTTAGAGTGTAATATTTCTTTTTGCGTAAAACTTGACTACCCGAAGTTACTTAGGCATCCTACTACTTAGCCGAACTAATGCCAGATTTTTCAAAAAGTTGACAGGATCATCATAACATCTTTTATAGATAGCAGTTCTGCTTACAGACGTGTTTAAGGTTCTGATTTACCCATGAGGAGTAGACGAATTTCAGATAGAAAAAAACCTGTATTGGCTAAAATCGGAAGCTTCAGAGAGTTGCAAGTGTTAATGGTTATAAAATGCATTAAGAATTAGAGGTTTTGAAGTAAAAATCAGCCAAGTAGTATTGGCCAATAGATAATCATTCATAACATAAGTGTGTTTTCTAACTTCGAAGCAAATCCAATACTAGATTTTGAGATTTCGATCAAACTTTCGTCTTCCATAGGGGATATTGGACTGAACTTTTCTCTTGAACATTCAACCCCCAAAATGTGGATCTTTGCTGCATCATACCTAAAATAAGGTCAAGCGTTAGCCATGTTATAGTGCCGACTACTATGTTTGATCTCCCTCGCTTGGCATGACGCGCACGTGAAATTACACCTCTAGGTGGAGGGATAAGTATGAGTGACGTCGACTTTGCGGAACCGTTTCTCATTAAAGTAAACTCGACGCGACCTCAGAGTATAAAGATGCCCTAACAGTCATGGCTTATTAGGTGGGATAACTTAGTCCTCCGTCAGACTAGAAGGCAAACAGAGATTGCCCCTTCTAAGGTGGTCTTCAGGCCAACCTTGAACGACAACTAATTTGAATTATCAGTCTGATCAGTATGCATGTAGAAAGATAGAACTTGAAGAAAGAAGGCCAAGCTGGCAAATCCAGTCCAAAGAGATGTCAGCACATTCCTAATTTAAATAAGTGCGACCGTTTTGAACTCATGATGCCGCGCTATAAGTCATGACCTGGAAGGTCATCGTGGCGAGAAGAGCGCAATGACTGGAGGACTGAGAGTAAGGCTGCTATTGATCCTTCTAAATGTGGCCGTTATGGCATTCCGATGCATCTGAGATCCAAGTCGTCTTTGAAATAGTCCGATGCATGCAATGGAGAGCAGATCGACAGGCTGTTTGACTTTGTCCGCCACAGAGTTCGTGCACATCGGTTGTTAAGACATTGGCTTACCATCAAAGCAAGGAGCTTCAGAGAAGTGAGAACAACGAAGATGTTGAGTAATTCTGCTTTACTATAAACTAATCCGCGCAGATGTCACCAGTGCTGCATCTACTCCGTGGGGTACGTAGTAGACTACGTCGTTTGTGACCTACACGTGTACGGTATGTGCATGTGTGGATTCATCCCCCTCAACGAATGTGCCCGAACTAACCAACGGCCATTTTTTAACTCATTTAAACATTAAAACCTGGCGCGTTTAAGTAAACAGGGAAATTCTTGCTCCCCTTTATTGTACTCCAAAAGGCACAGGTCGCTGTTGTCCCTGAGATTATGGCAATCAATAATGGAGGGAGATAAACTACCTTGAATTTTACTACAGATAACATTTTAGGTTCGAACTCAGGCAAGACTGAGACAGTAATTTCTCGGGAAGCAGTGCCAGATACACGAACAAGACCCACAAGTGTTGCTCTGACGGCCGAAAGCCATTCCCGTCAATTCTGCGCGTGACGCTTCAAAGAAAGAAGACAGTTCTCGCTAGCCAGTAAGGATTTACCAACTGTATCAACTTCCAACTGCACCTTTTACTGAATTGGTAAATAAAAACCCGTGCAAATTGTGTATAGGTGCAGTAAGCGTTCAGCGATTTCTTCGGCACCATTTGGAGGGATAAGAATTGTCACATAGAAGTTCAGCACAGTTTGCAAGCTCAGTTTGGCACCTAAAAAAGACTATTCTGAGAAACGGACGAGCAATAAGAGGGCTAAACGGTATCGTTTGATCAAAAATAAGCCAAAAATGAGCGCATTCTAGACTATGAACATGATACTCGTCCAGACGTTTTCGCTGCCTTCGAAATTTTAAAATATAGATAAAAATAACTTCAAAAAATTTGGGGAACTGCTGCCTTTCATTTCGCTAGCAAATTTAACTATAATATTCAACATATCGGGTTAACAGTTGACAGAAACCATGGCCGATATATCCACAATAGATGATATGTACTCAAGCGAACTATAAATATTTGAATGAAAAGACGCGAAAAATAAATAGTGGTTCAAAACAAAAGTTGCTTTCATTAAAATTAGAACACGAAACTGCACTGCTATGCTATAATTTTAACTATGACATTGCGAGTTCATGAGATATTTTGTGTCCACCCTGCGAAAACGGTGTTTCCGGAACTGCCGATCCTCAGAGGGATATGAATGAGGGACATTCTTTGATAACACGTATCAACAACCTAGCACAGGTTGGTTAAATCGAAGTTATTTGTGCATGGTTTATGATAAAGTATCAAGGAAAACTCCAAACTATTGTTCTATGTTTAATGAATATTTCCAGTTTTTTAATTATTCGTTGCGACTGGAACTTGGAGTGATAGTATCTCCAATTCGCCTCTGATTTTAACGCGATAAAAAATCGCTGTTAATATGACTAAATCGAGAATACGCTTCCGAATGTAACAGCCATAGACAAGACGGTCCTTCATTTTCGGAGGCTACGAACAAAATGTTCAAATTTTTTTACAAAACTGGGCTTGATCAGTATATTTACTGCTGCTCACATGAGCCGTTCTCATGATGGCCCCAACATATCAAGCATCATAATCAAATGTAAAAAAGACATATTTTAAATTGGAACCGATGAGGACCCTTGAAGGACGTTCTTACGTCTTATAAATGAAACGGGCGCCAGCAGGTCAATGAACTTATCAAAGCTAATTCCAGTAGTTTGGATGGACTACGCGTAGAGCTGTACACACGAGCACAATCTTCAGTTCATGCAGAAGAGTCTAAACCACCTCAACTATTTATATGTATAAGTAAAGTCGGGAATGAAGCGGCGAACCTAAGATAAATGACAATCCATAAAGCTCATTTGCGAGTTCAGTAGTCGAGCCACGCGGTGCATAAAAATGCGCAATATATTCCATCTTTATTTTTCGTCTTTACATGAAAGAAGAACAAAAAAAATAAATCATGAAGATTAACTAAAACAAGCTCAAGTTTCTACTAAGAGTAATAATAACCAACCTCAGAATGCAAGTCAACAACCCATCAAACACACACTACAATTTGAAAATGTGGTAATGAAGCATCATAGGAACAGGACAGTTTTCAGGTCAAGTCTTCATGCTCAAGATAAGCGCATAGATACATCAATATCTGAAGTATATGACTTGGGAGCAAGTAGCTAGAAAGTTAATAAAAAATTTCAATGAAATGCAGTGGCTTACGAGCATTGCTTACTTTTTAGAACTTTGTCATTGGTTGATTCGTCCTTTACGAACCATGGTCTCCACGTTCGTATGCCATCCTAAGTAAGAATAAACGAATTCGCCTCACATTTTATGGAAATTATAGTAGCGTTTTTCTAAATCTCAGGCAGTAAAAGGTGCCACTAAAATACCGAACTAGCTAATGCCTGAACAGAAAGGAGCACTTCGAACATGCGATCACACTTTCAAGTATTTACTCACTTGGAGGAATACCATGAATTAAAATTCATAAGAACTAGGAAAAGGGCGAGATTAGGCAATAAGACGGGACAGGAATTGCTGGAGGGGCTGACTTCCGCCGCTTATCTCGTCAACAGACAGGTCGCTCTCACTTCCCCTGTTATCACGTACTGCTTTCTCGCAGACAAACTGTCTGCCTGTTTCCAACAAAAGGTTAAAAGCATCCACACACCATTGAACCAATATGAATAAGGTTTGGCCAATCGAGCCAAATCAAAGTCGTTATCGTCTTCCCCATCCCTCTCTCATCACTCAGTCAGTCAGTATATTTAAGGAAAAAATAGGCTTCGCCCATGAACTCCCTTTTTGTCACCCCGAAGTCTCAAGAATCAGAAAAAATAGTGACAAGTTTTCATTCAGGAAAATGTGGACAGTCATATCGTACGTTGGTGTTTCAAGGTTAATCTACCACATGGTTCACGTTGTGCTTTAACATATGTATATTAAGTCGGTGTTTGAATGTGTCTACCAATTGGGACATAACAATCTCCTCAGGTAGGTTATTCCGCAGGTCCAAGACCCGGTTAGAGAAAAATACTTCTTCACATCCAATCATCCTTGACGCACATACAGTTTGAAGGGACGTCCTCGTATAATATTTGTAGCAGCGAGTTAGGAAAATTTGTAACGGTCCTGCTATCAGCCCTGCACTGATACTTTTATCGCAGGCCCGGCTGCAGACCAACACGTGACTCTCCACTGCCCGCGCTCTCACGGCCAATTTTCTGAAGCACCCCGCGTGACTCATCTTGCCTTTGACCATGCCGGTCGCGTGATGCCTCAAGGTCGTCTTGATGCCCCCTTCTCTTGCGAGCTTTCTACCTTCTGCTGATTGGCTGACGAGCGCCCCAGGTTGTGTGAACTGCGCACATAGGATCAGACCAGACACACGTCAACTGAATTGTTAACTGTAAGTAGCTTGTTTCTGCAGAGCCCTTTGTCAGCTCCTTTTGTTACCGTACGCTGTTCTACCTACTTGTTATTACTGCCTTATGGCTTGGAGAACCTTCCGAAGTCAACGATCACTCCATTCGACAAAGTCGTCAAACATGAGAGCGCAGTCCAAGCCATACACGAACCGGAAGTTTTGTATAAAATACCCGTGTAATTGCCTCTTACTCACAGGATAGAGATTAGGGTTGTTTAGGCGTATCTCATATGGTAGAACAATAGTCGCCGGCTATTAAGTCCACGGTTAAAAAGCCCGCCGCTTATTAAGCCCAATTTGGTCTGAGCCCGAGGTGGGCTTAATAGCCGACGACTACTGTACCACTTGAACTCTAAATAATTGTGTAGATGGCCGCTGCACCCTTTCGAGTACGATATAATCCAGCCCCATCCAGAGTCGCCATGCTTGAATCGCGTATTCAAGAGGTGGGCTCATGAGGGTATCGAAGCTTTTCGAGAGGCAGTCTTCATCTAACCGGTGAGTGCCCGATTGATGGCGTACAACCTTGAATTTTTATCTTGAGCCGCCTTACAACATTATGTATGTAGAAGTCTTGAAGTTGCCTTTCATCCACATGCCGAGATCTTTCTGTATGTTTGCTTCTTGGAATGAGATTACGTATCAGGGAACAAATTTCGATGACCTAGCCGCAGCAGAAAACATTTTTTAAATTGAAGTACAGGAGCCATCTGCATGACCAATAGCTGAATCGACAAAGGTTTTCCTGGAAATTATCTTCATCGGCAGCACTATTGATGACCTTCCATAATTTTTATCATCTGCAAACAGGACACACTCATAGTCCAACGCCTGTACACAGTCATTAATAAAAAAATGAAAGAGGGTCGGTCCGAGCATTGCATCTCGATAACTGATGGCTTTGATGGTTGTCGTCCTACACACAAGTTGCGAACAACCCTCGAGGAAATGCTCAATCCACGTAACAATTTTCCTCCGATACCCACCTTTTCTAAACTTGTGCGAGATTCGTTGGTGTGGAACACTGCCGGAAGCCTTCTGGAATCAATGTAAGCCACATGAATGGTGTCTTTCGCAGCTGTTCTCTTGTCTAGTTTGTAGCGCACGACTTATCCCTATGAGAGCCATATTGCGCATTGGAAAAGAGATAGTGGGTTTCACAATATGTCATCACTTTCTTCTTGATGATCTTATCCATCATCTTGCAGCTTATAGTGGTCAGACTGACAGGCTAGTAAGTATTCGCAAGTGCACAACTACTGCTTGTGTAAAGCGATGTTATGTGGGCGGTTTTCCGATCTGGGAAGACTTTCAGGGCAGAAATAACCATGATAGTGGACCCTATATACGAGTAGTCCCAGTTTTCCGTCTAATGGGACAGTGCAATGCTCCCTCATGTTGTTCAGTGTCGTTAAGACAGCACACAGATGGCTATCTTTGCAATTGCAGACTCTACCGAAGAATAAAAGCCATGAAAACAGGCTAAACGTTCGGACGCAGCTACTTGCCAATTACAGCTATCATGAAGTAATGAATCGCGTGTTTTCATAAACATTTAGCTACGAAGTACCTATTAAGACTTAAATTGTACGTATTTTTGTGTCTGAAGAGATTTCTAAGTAACCGTTTTTTCCTCTGTTAAAATGCTCCGATAAGGAAAGCATTTTCATGCGATCGTGGACGACATAACTAAGTCCATTCTGCAAGGCGGATGACATATGTCTTTGTGTATGTTCTTGCAAAAAGGTGTCCTTCCTCCCTTTAACTGCTAGTATACAGAAATTATTTTCATGCAATCGTGAACGACGTAACTTAGTCTACCTTGAAAGCGTGATTACATATGTATATCCTTGCGTAAAGGTGTCTTCATTCAGTACTGAATGAAAAGCATTTTTGTGCCATCGTGAACAAGGTAGCTTAGTCTGTAATGAAAGCCTGATTACGTATGTGCCTCTGTATGTTCTGGTGTATGGTAAAATGGTACTGTATGGAAAGCCTTATCGTGCAATCGTGAACGAGGTAGGTTTGTCTATCATGAAAGTCTCTGGCAAAGGCGACTCCAAAATGGTTTAACTTTCCTATTTAAAGTGACACATAATCAGAACATCCTTAGCAATAATATGTTAACAAATCAAAACGGTTCCCGTCCCACTAGAAACAACCAACATACAATTCATAACGCTAAAGCTAGGACGGCCCAGCGATCAAATTTCTACACCATAAGATATGCGATCATATGGAATGCCCTACCCAACGATATTCGCAAAAGCCACAGTATAGCCGAATTTAGAAGAAAGACCAAACAGTTCTTCTCAAATGACATGACGCATATATTTCTGAATAAAATAGGACACTTTGCTAACCAGTTCTTTGACGTCCAATTCGGACCAAAAGGGATCTAACGGTCCAGGAGAGTTCCCGAACATTTTGGAGAAAACTGGCAAATGCTGGAAGCTTTCCAGTCGACGGTTTCCAACGCTGATAAAATCAAAGCTTAAGCAAAATTGTGCCTTGCCTCCTTTTCCAATCCTTAAATAAAAACAAAAACTAAGAACAATTTATCTATTCCAATATTCCTCTACTAATATCTAAATGTTTATAAAAAATTATTATGAAAGAAAATAATTTTCTCTTCAACTATACTAAAATAGATATTGTTTCCATTTATTTTGTATCAGAAGTATAAATACTAATGATGTAAATCTCAATCTCACTTAGATATTCGACAAACGAAAGGCCGAATGTCTTCTGCCGATACACTTGAATGACGATGGTGCTTCGCAGCTGCCTCGACCCACCTCAGACATCGGCAACGTCCCATCTAATTAGCAAACTTGTGCCACTGGACAACGATTGTAATCTCCGTATCGAGCAGACCCATGCATATGGTAGACGCCATATCCTCAGCTGATTTTTTCACCTTCAAACTGACCGCGGCTAAGTATACCTCATTTAAAGGACATAACAGTTTTTTCCAGACCCCAAGTATTCTTACTATAAAACCGTAACACCTACAATGTATAGATATTTTTATTTCATGTTTTTCTAGATTTGCTTCCTAGAAGTCAGGTTTTTTTCACTTAAAACAAACTCCTTATTTCGCACACTATTGACCTAGCAAAAGACCAAAACAAATACAATGGTCACTGCGAAAGAAGGGGTTTGGGTTAGGTTTTTTCCTGCCTTCCGGGGTTTTTGACGGCGCCAAAGATGTGCTTTACAAATAAACCTTATTATTATTATTATTATTATTATTATTATTTGGCTGCGTATAGTGTTGCATAAAGGGTAACCGATAATGCAGTAGTTTAAAAGTAATGGTATTGTTAAAATAGAAAGTAGACAAAAGGTTAATCGCAGTAACGTAAAGGTCCAAGTGGCAACTGAGGTGATCTTATGTAAAGTTGAAGGCTATGGCACTTCTATAGACGTTATCTTATGATAAGGACAACAGGAAAGGAACAACAAAGAGAAACTGCAACTGCGCGATAAGGTGATGCAGGAAGTGGAGAAAAAGCTAATCGCGATTATGTTAAGGTAAAAAATGGCAACCGAGGTGACCTTACATGATGAAGAAGAAGAAGGCCACTGTAAGGAGCATTTCAATGCCTAGAAATCCTAAAAATAGTTTTAAAACACCGCTGCAAAGGGTATTAAAGAAGTACTCTTAAAGCTACATGTTTGAAGAAACTAACAGTGCCATGTTGGGGTGCGTTGTAATATCTGTGGGGTCTGAGTCTTGTCGTAGCTTAGTTGAAACAGTCAGTCTATCACTTCTCATACACTGAGCTTAAATATGTGTATGTACCCTTTCTGCAACTATTAACTTTTGTAAGTGAATTGGTGAGCGAGGATGTTCTAGCAGCGCAACCAAAACACTCCAGTTTGAAAACAGTGGGGCTAGTGTAGAGTCAAGTCGGAAACGTTCTGGGGTAAATTAAATCTGCGCTTACTTAAATGCATTTGGTAGGCACTTAAGGATTTCGTAAAAGTCATTCACTGTCAACTTTACTTCTGCTGACTTACAGTATCGAATGAGTGCTGGCACATAATGGACAACTGTTTGGCCTAGGTCTGATAAAGCTTTTCGCATCTGGCCAAAATTAATTCACCAAACATTTTGCATTTTTCGTCAACGGAGTGCCCTTCGAAATCAGTTTAACTTTTTCAGTTTCCAAGAGATTTATTCGTTTCGGGATTTCACACTTTGGACACTCTCGCGGACTCGAGAAACTATTCAAAAATCTCGTCATTATGGAATTTTTATTGTGTCGAAATTCACCAGAAGACGGAATCAAAGTGGAATTTGTTTCTCAAGTCATTGAACTGAAGTCGCAGCTTACAAACAAACAAGCGAAAACAGCCTAAAAGGACTACGTTACAAGGATCGAAAACTTTCTTGAAGATTAGCAGTTATTCAGGACCTCGATGATCTACAAACGACTGAGTTGTCTCTGAATATCCTGCATATTGTTTATACGTATTTGAAAGTGCTTCTAAGCAATAAGGCGTATTGTTTACTCAGTCTGCTTAAATATTTGCAATACTCTACACACCGTCGGAAGATTTTCGCTATTTTGAATATCAGTCAACACAGTACGTCACAGTCACGAAGGCAAATTTAACATTTCAAATTTAATCATTTCGTTTGCAACTAAAATGGAAGTAGAAACGATTGCTCTCGATAATGCTACAAGGCTGCCAGCGGGGCTGGGAATCGAACCGCGGATGCCTCGGGTGGAAATCGAATGGCTAACCGATGGAGCTATAGAAGCGTGCAGCCGTAAGGATCAAATTCAGTCATCAAATACAAAAGGTCGGTCACGAAGCTTATTGAAAAGTCTTCCTGCCAAGTGAACTAAAAGTCTTAAAAGTTTAAGAGATGAAACTCATAAAGATGAAGCCTGCATATAATATTTTACCCTTCTTAACAAATTTACGAAACTTGAGGAGGTGGTTAATATTCTTAGAGTGGAGATGGAATAGCTGACAAATTTATCTCGATTTCTCCTTCACGAGGAAAAACTGGCGATGCATGAACTTGAGGGAGGGGACCTATCGTACGCAGTAGCAGCATCCCTCGCCGAAGCGTCTACGCACAAAAATGATCAGGCAAGTAACATAAATGGTCAAGTTGTCCTCGACGAGGAGCATTGTGATCAAGATTCTACAGAATCATCTCTAACGGTCTGCAGGACTGATACTCTGCATTCAATTACAGCACGTGAGGAACTTTTCGAATTTAAAACCCTGCTAATTGTAGGCTCATTTTCCGGACCAAACGTGCAAAATGTACCCAGCACATCAACCACTCCTAGTGGGTATGCTAAGGCTGCATACAAATTACAGAAGGAAACCACAAATGTAGAAGGGGAGCAGCACGATGCCAGACCTGATCAGTGCCATCCTAGCCTCCAAAAGAACCCTATCTCTGGTGATGGTAACGGAAACACAAAGTCAAAAACTATGACTGACAACATCTTGGGGTTTTCCGATAGCAGTAAGACTGGAAATAC
>JAYGXS010001958.1:0-11828 GCA_036362985.1 Ligula intestinalis | reverse complement strand
TCTGTCTTTATTACAGACTAATTGGTGGTAAAAGTGAGCTCCTTAGCAAAGAATGAGTAAGTGACCACAATTACAAGGCAGATGTTCATTTGTTATGTCAGGAAAAATAATAACCACAGACGAAACTTTATTTGCAAAGGCGATACCTAGGGAAGATCAGAGTTCTACTGCCCACGTTCGCTCGTCATGCGTCGTCCCGTGCGTAACTTGATGTCTAGTGAAAGGATTTTTTGCCAGAAACGCACTGGTAATTCTCGCAGTGCCGGAATGTAGACAGTGATAATGATAGGCAGGATAAACAGTTGAATATCGGTAAGAAGACGGTCTGTCTTATGTAATGGTGCGTCAAGGCTTATCGTACACAACCCCGCAGCGCAGATAAATTTGTAGCCTGTGTCGTAGATGCTGAAGACTAAGAAATTTACCGAAAGTGGAACAGTGCAAAGGGAAGTCGTCAGCCAACCTTGCGGTCGGCTAAATGTCTGTAGCTGCTGCTTTGTACTGCTTGGGAGATATACAATGTTCCAGGTGTCGAAAAGCTGCTCGGGTGGTGTTTTTCTTACCCAGTTGATTATTTCGTAGCAGGAGATGCTTAAGATAATGACACTGATGACCGCTGTCAAGCCAAAACGAACGAAAGTTTCAGTGTAGAGAGACACAAGCGTCCCGTAGGACACGTCCGTATCAAGACAGTTACATGTTTTGACATCCCATTGCACTATAAGGGTTAGAGGGATCATAGCAATGATGCTTAGTAAGCAGAAACCGCAGGGATATGCGAGATTGGCGGCAACAGATGTTGAGAATGAGTACTGATATCTGCAGACAATTTGAATGGCTCTATTTCCAACCGTGAGATTCAAGCAAAGGACCGCAAATGTGTAGGCGGCGAGAGAGAGATAACGGCTTGCCTATATGTGACACAAAAATGCACCCCAAAGTGGAGATGGGCGATAAAATTGTCTAGGAAAGACACGGTTGCAGGTTCGGATGAAGCTGTAGAGAACTACAGAAGCAAACATGGCACGCAGCGTGTACAGAAACATTTTCGGTTTGCCTCTGAGAAGAAGGAGAAGTACAAGTACGCCCACATTTAGCAACAGATTGAAGAAACTCATGATGGTGCTGACAAGAAATAGGCTATCCATTGCTTGCCAAGTTTCGGAACACTTCCAAAAAGCCTTGTTCATTATTATTTTAGGCGGAAATACTGTTTCCTTTTATGCATATACGGTCATTGCGCGTACGGAAACAGATATATACCTATACGGCTTTTTGAGGGAGAGGACTAGCGAATGGCTTATTTTTGAGTTTAATTTGATGTGAGTGGTAGATGAATTGGGCGTTGCGACAAAAATCCCCAGTATTTGACCAGTTAACTGCCCGGGACGACCTCTGTCGTGTATTTTGTCTATTCCTGGCATATACTTTGTTCCGGCGTTAATTGCTCTTCTCTGCAAGTACCATCGGCGCACTGATCATCCACCCTAACCCGGTGTCAGCTCATTCATCCCAACAAACTGTTGCGCTGGTTGTGTGTTTCCCCACCCTCCATTTGTTTGCTCCCATGTTTGTCGTAAACATAATGGATGTCCGATTGTTTACAATTGCTCTCAATGCACACGAAAATGGTAAGCAGTTTTTACTAGAATGTCCTCAACTGGTGGTTGTTATAGGCATTCAGCCAAATAATGTTTTGTCTGTGGAATTTTGGACAGTTAACTATGTTTTTGGGGTTTAATCGTACGCTTCCTACAGTTTTTGTTGCCCTTTTTCGGTGCGAGCGTTACCTGTACAGTGCCTGCAAAGCGTATTTGATATTTTATTATCAAGGATGTCATTTTTGGAGTTAATTAATAAGACTGTGTTACCGCAGAATATTTATGTGTCCCATAAGTGATAATTGGAGGTATAAACCTTTCAGTAGTGAGTAAAAATGATGTCCATAATATGTTTGGAAAAATGGCCTTTTAATCAGCCACTTTTGAGATGCATTATTAAATTGTATATTTCAGGCCCAACGGGTAATTTCATTGCAAAATAAGGGTTTTCTGAAAAAAAAAAAACGAAAATACAAATACAAAATGCTAACAAATAAATTTTATTAAATCAGTATATGGACAGTAAAAACATTTATACGTCGGTAGATGAGGTCAGCGAGCCACCGATTTCCAAAAAAATGTAGGAGAAAAAACTGCCTTAATCGGTAACATTGTATGACATGATGCAATTAGATGAGATCCTGCTGTTGAGTTTTCTGGATACTTATTGGCATGTTAAAATGATATAGCGTAGAGTGAAGATGGGGCCATGTGGGACAACATGAGAAAACATTAGCAGTCAAAGCAACATCACCGATATGTGACATACCAGACTCTAGAATGCACTGTCAAGTTGGCGACCACGTGATAACTATAAAAAGGAACATTAAATACCACTGCAAAAGTTGCGAAATGGATAAGAGTTTTCAGCACATGAAAGTGATGCTTGCAACAAAATCTAGAGTCTACCAACAAGTTGGCTACCACGCAATAACCATCAATTGCGACCTCGAACAGCACCGCCACAGTTACAAAATGGAGAAGAGTTATGTCCCAAACCTAATTATGACTGGAACCTGACACTTCGGTCTCCCTTACTTTTCTCCCTTAGAACTACGGATCGGTTGCCAATAATAGCAACAATGGCTCTGCGAGGAAGAAAATGAGCAGAAAAGGGAATCTATATTCACTGCTGAGGCCAAATTTCAGCCAATCAAGTCGCCATCTGGCGACAAACAAAAAGCCTACACCTTATTTAACGCCAATGACGAGGGGAGACCAGATGGTGGCATTCATATCGTCCAATTCCACCATGTCATTGCTGCGGTTCACAATCCAGTCATCAAGCAATTAGCGCAAAGCGGACAATAACTTTCCATAGGAGAGTCCTCAATTGTCATCAATTTGCTGTATAATCGTGATTGTACCTTGTAAATACTGCAACCCTCTGCGCACGAATTATATGCTTATTTGAATGTATCTTATTAAGGATACGCGAAGGATTTCTTAACGTCAAGAGAAGAAACATTTTTTCCCGAGTGATCGCATCTTCTTCTGCTTAATCCTTTTCTGAATCCACCATCCCCCATGTTTAAGAACTATCAATTTTCTTAGTTTACTCTAGCATAATTAAAATGTTTATCTGTATACATTTATAGTCGCAGTTATTTAGTAGCGTGTCATTCTTGCACTTAGGAATTCCAGTTGCCATGTCAGCATATGTGTTCACCAATATCGTCAATTCATAGTGTGATAAGGACATTTGAACTTCACTTTTGATTAACAAGGGGCTACTATATAGGCCTGTAATTTTTAAAGATATACAGAAAATTTCTTATTGTCATTCATCAACATTCCTTTACCACCACGCCTCTATTTAAAATGCATAAGCGCTTTATAAATTATTACAGCTGTCTCAAAACCGTGTACGTAAACTGTATCAGGATAGGTTTTCCAGTCTTTTGATTACTTCTCAAACTAAATATCTGTAGGGCACACATGACAGATAAGCTGTTTTAATCTCCGAGAAATTAGTTTCTGTTGGCTGTATGTATCAGTATATCTAAGTTCTATAGGCGTAGGCCGAAATTGTGAGTGTTTATTTGAGTTAAAACCCGTCAGCTACTGCAAAATATATACTTGCTGCCAATAGAAAGTATTAAGCGGGATGTTGTTACTTACCATACTAATAGCCTATGCGCTAAATTAAAGGGCAAGACACATGTTTCGCCGATATTTTGACGCTACATAACACAGCAGCGAGGTATCCATCTCATCATAGGTACCCATGGCTTTTCCTGTCTGCTTTTTGGTTGATATACGGACTCTGACAGTTCAGCTTTTTATCCTTCTGAGTAAACCGGTGCACCAAACAGAAAGCAAAAGCTGGGGGACCCACTGATGAGCTGTACCCCACGCAGCTGTGCCAAAAAACGGCAGAATACCAGTAAGACACGTTTAATGGCCTTCAGCTTTTACCAATGCTGTTAGTATGGTAAGTAAAAACACCCATGACGCGGTGGTGCAGTGACAGTGTATTGCGCGGAAATTACATACAGGTGATAGCAGGCTTCTGCAGCATTTACTGCGCACTCTCCTCACCTACTTGCCTGTGCCGTTTGTCAATACAGTGTCAAGAAGACCGTAGACGGCATCGGGTAGAGAGAGGCTGGCTTCACATTCTCCTTTAACCACGCGTGCTTCCACGCTACCGCCCACCGCATCTTCGGCATACAGTATGCAAACGAATGTCATGCCCTGATCTGAGCCCTTAGATTAGTCCACCAAATCCTGTGAGGCAACGCGATAAGGCAGCACATACATGCATCAAAAATGTGATACGAAGGTTGCCAGGAGTGTCATCTTGTCGAATATCAGAAAAATGATGCAGTAACGTCACCAGAACAATGTTTCCATTTCAGCACAGTGGAGCAAGTCAATCGGCTAAATTCAGTTTTTTTTTCCGAAACATCTTGCTGTAAATGACTAAGATCGTGACAGTGGACAGCTGCTTTCATCTCAACTTGGAGTGTAACTGGCATACGGTCCAGAGGCAATCAACAGATGTCTGCCAAAGAGAGCAAACTGCCAATTTCAGAGATACGAAATAGCAGAACTCTTCAACCGGATATGCTGCAGTTGTGGATTAAGCCTCTTCTGCTGCGAAACTGTTAGGTTGCTCAAACTGTCAATACACGATCACGCAGAAGTGGGAAGAAGCATGAAAATCAGCTTTCACGTCAGCGGTGTTTTGACGGTAGAAGACGATAAACTGCTGCAATTGTCCTTTTGTCTAGTACTCTGTGCTAATATGTTGCATGAACAAACTATTAGCTAGTCGATAAGGGCAAGATTCGAGTGATAACATTATTTCTTCTAGTAAAGCCGCTATACAATTATCACTCTCAGAATCAACACACACTATGTGCTTAAATCAACAAACAATGATGATCAATAGTTAAAAAGAACTTGGCCCCCTGTTTGATTATTATCGTCGGTGTGCAGTAAATAATAACGGCATTCTATAAATAAGCTTAGTTTTGGCTTTCATATCTACTAAATTCGTTTCTGATCTATGGACAATGGGTCCAATTTCTTCCGCATTAACAGAATGATAGGTTCACCTTGTCTATATGCGAGTGCCTCATTGTTGAAAGAAGAGAATATGCGAGTTAAGTATCAGTTTATTTGAGGAATATATAAGTGGGTAACATTTGAGTTCCATATTTTTACAGGTGTGTCGTGAGGAGGACGATGGAGACCATCTCATAATCTGTGTATGATATGAACAAGCATTGAGCTGGCAGGTTTCTCTCTCACGTATATTTCTTTGACAAAACGAAAAATTATTAAGGGGATTAAGAATCAGAAAACGATTCCATCAGTGGGAAAATATGTTTATTTGCCTGAAATTTCGAAATCCGTAGAGGATTCATCTTAAGTGTCATACTCACAAAATAGTAGCAGAAACAGTTTGTGTGTGCACAGGGTTCTGCCATAAAATTTAAAGGAACAGAAAAAAAAATCAATGCCTTTGCTTGTGCTTTGATTTGTTGTGTCAGCAAATTACATCTGCCATTGTGGTGTTGGCATAAGATGAAATAATGGCCCATATTTTCCCCAAGCGGTGATTTACATTAGCTTAATTTAGTCTCAACACTGAATATGGATTGGGTATATCGTTGAACTATCACAGCGATCGAGTCGTCTTCTTCCTCTGAATTACTTTCTGGGACTCACATGTTCGCTTGTATTATCTCTGAAGGGCTTTTCAGATCCAAATATTTGATCAAAACGGATAAGAATAACTTTATTGAAACCGCTACTGATAAAAGCTATGGGGCTAGGTCAGAAATCATTTTCAGACCACCCTTCCTAATGCAGGAAGTGCTTTAAGGACAATGACCACTTGGTCACACCGCTCCACGAAATCACCCAAAAAGGGAGTAAGATTAAGCGGACGCTGAAGTGAAAGGCAAGCTTCAGAGCTCTAAAGGCCAGCCCCCACTTGTACCCAAATTTCGCCTTTCCTGCCATCGGCAAACACACTGGCGTTCTCATTATAGAGGGGTGCCAGCGAAACTTGCAGCAGGCTCACAACATCGAATGTGGCATCCACTCACGGTTGACCTGTGTGGTTTTTGTGAGCGATTGACGCTAAGGCCGAAATCACCTCCCACCGGATTCCCTTCCGGCCTGCTCTGCCTACTGTATAGATACACCCACCGCGCTAACACGAACATGTCCCCCCGTTAGGCGTTGTTACAACATGTAACCGGCAGGTTGGAGGGGTAGTCATGTATTCACAGAAGCGAAACATCGCTTTAGCTAAAACAAACCCACCGATCCCCGCAGTGGGGTGCACGTAGGCTAAACGACGCTCTCTACTGTGAACATAAGATCATCAGCAATTCGGATGCCCTCCCCCCACACAGGACACGACAGTTGCACCGACGATTTCGACTATGGGCAGCAGTGTGCTCCAATAAGCCACAGAAAACGCTGAAGCAAACCGAAACAGACACTAAGGCAAGCTTAGGAAGCTGCACGAAGGCTACAGCCAGCTAGAGCATCGAGGCAAGTCACAGAATATGAAAAAATAGAGTAAAAACAGCTACCACCACCCGATGACGCCCAAAAAGGCAGAAAGGCAGCGTAAGTGAGCTTTTTGCTTGTCGCTAAAATACCATAGTTAAAACAGACTCACAGGGAATCTACCCACTTCCTCGCCGCTCCTACCTCAGTGTCCGGTGTAAAGACAAAGTAAATAAAATCGCGGATGAGGAAAACTGCGGGTGGCTGGTACAATAGTCACTCAACACGCGCAAACTTGACTCAGTCAACTCGCTAGGTAGGCTCCCGCGTGAGTAGGAGCGCTATAAAGACCACAGTTAGAAGGAACCATTGCAACATGCATATAAGTTCTCCAACTTCTCGCATACGCACACACAAACACACGCGTATAAGAGGAACAGCAACGAAGATGGCCCGAGTTATCCTTTTAATTGGCAAACCGTCCAAGCTACAGATTATAGTGCACCGTGATAGATTCAAGCGCATTTATATTTATTAAAGTGTGAAAAGCAGCGCGCTGACGGTTGACCTCACTCAATCCACCACAATCTAGCGACCGCCTAGCTACTCGGGCATCTGAGAAGGGGCCTGAAACCCAATGGGGGCGCGACCGAATGCACCAACATGGGAATCAGAACCGAATACCAGGCCACAGGGACCGTGGTCTGCCGAAATCTGGCATTGCATATGCATACATACGTTGGGTCTCAGAAGGGTGACAGCAGCCCTGCACGAAGCCTGGGACAACACCCTTCTGAGAGGTCGTTCCCATTCAGTCATCGACTAATAGACACTACACAAACTCCGTTGCCGGTTGGCGTCCGTACACCTGGCTTAAGTAGGAGAGAAGAACAAGCTGGTGAATCTTGTAATTTGGGGTGTCCCCACAGGCACGAAAACGTGGGACCTTAGATGTGACTGATAAACAGTGGGTTCTTAACGATGAAGAAAGTGAGAGAGTGTGAAGTTGATGTTGTGAGAAGTCGACTATCACTTACAACCTTCCATGCGCTTAAGTCACCGCACCAAACTTTTGGAGCATAACTTGGGCATTATCAACATTTATGGCCGAACTATCGCATACATAGCCGGGGGTTATTGGTTGCTAAAAACAATCTGGGTGCTCGACCAAAACAAAGGTTTGCCAAGTGACCTTTAACGGCTACATCACTCGCGATCATCTGCTTGTGTCTGTTAGTCTGCGTAGTACGTACAGCGACAAAAAATAACCCAGCACAATAACCATTTCAATCCGATCACTTCCGTCGAGGATAATGAAGCTTGCAAATGCATATTCACATTAGTTATGCTTTGCGTACATATTCTACGCTAACTTAAATATGGAATGTACCGTGCCCCTAATTAGAGGTAATTTTACTTTCAGGCTATAGTTGGATATGGTGGCAATTCTGTAGTTGGGCTAAGAATGATAAATGGCACTACCTTGCAAGATAAAGTCATGGTAACAGTTGAGTTTATCATGTAGAAAGACGCTATCATCGGGCTGTGCATTTTCTATGGAACGTTACACCCAATGACTACAACAAAGGCATATGGTGGACTTATCGAAATTGATGGTCAAACTATCATCTGCCTGATACCAGTAGGAATCCCCGAATTAACCGGTCTGTCAGGCTATCTGGGCACCTTCTATAGGTGAGTGAGAGTAAATAGTGCCATGATACCAGCGCAAAAGCTACGTTTGCTGAATAGTAATTTAAGTGAGCGGTGTTTCTGGCTACATCTGGAAAAATCGGCTACCGATCAATTCCTACTCATTTATCTCGATTTTGCGCTGTCAACGTTTAAAGTGGAGAGAGGAGTTGGGGTGGGGTAGATGGCAGCGCGTCTATTGCAATCACTATTCCTGTTTTCAAACATACGGTGGAAAAAATCACTTGCAATGTTTGAACTAATACGTCACCTGATACTTTATCATCAATGTATTGCCACTTTGCTATGAGCTTAATGCATGGTAAAGCTGCAGCTAGGTTTACATTTACTTTTCTTGAACCATTCAGCTTAATTAGTTTCCACATAATGGTAACAATTGCATATTTAGTTAAAATTGCAAGACCGCCCCGTAGCTTGCCACTTGCTGGCTTAGGAAGAATAAACATTATGACAAGCACTGCTGGCAAACGCACAACATTTAGAACAGTAGCATACAGGCCCTAGTAGCTTTAACTCTACGAAACAACCAAGGCAAGCCCTTTAGTATACACAAGTTCTTATAGCAGCGTAATCGTAGTCCAGGTCCTAGTTGAAACGGAAACAACCAAGAGGAATAGCGTTAAAAGGGCAGAAAACAAGGCAAGGTCTCAAATGCTCAGGGCCTCAAACATGTATTTATTTGCAATGACGAAAACCCAGATGTTCCACTTCTTTTTAAGAACAAAAAAGGTTTCATTCTCAGCGTTGTTTTCAAATAAGACGTCACTCGTAACCAATGTTAGCCTCAGAAATAGTACCAGTACTATAACCACTCGGCCAAAATGGTAGTCAGTTGCAGTAGTAGTAGAAGTATAAGTAGTAGAAGGAGTAGTATTAGTAGTTGTAATAGTATGAGTAGATGTAGTAGTATTAGTATTTGTAGTAGAAGTAGAAGTAGTATAAGTTTAATATGTCATTGACATAATTGTAGACAGCCGTTCACTTTTTTTAAGTAATACACTCACTCTCAGTTCACACAAGCCAACAAATTAACTGAGCTAAAAGAGAAGACAGTGAAAAAACGTCAAAAGCATGGCTCATAATTCAAAATGGAATGTAATTTGCGGTTTAAAGGAGACAAACTGTTGCTCGTGGGGAAGAAGTATGTGAATGAAAATGATAAGAGCATTATCCTTCTGTGAATGTTGACGGCAGCCATGGCATCCATGGCCAGTAATATTAACATCCGAAGGATCATGCGAGGAGGGGACCTCGAAGTCACGAGAACGTCCCGAAGAACCGCAGATGCGTTTATGATACGCCTTTGCTGTGAGAGCAGAGGAGCCCACCACGTCGTCAGCAGTTGGTCGATACGAGAAAGGGTGTGACAGGGCCGCATAGCCTAGGACCATAGGTGCGGTAGGTGCGACCTCAGAAGTGCTCAGCGCAGTTCGTTTTTTGAGCAGAGACGCCATAGCTAGATAATGGCTTATACTCATTTGCTGAAATACTAATAATAATGCAAAATACTAATTACTCTGAGAATATGTTTATAGCATGTCAGTCTTTGGATTTAAAAGCTTAATTTCCGTGATTCTCGTTAAAGCGCTTTACGCGGTTAAAACCGTCAAGTTTTGTTTGAAATACGGGTAAGGATGAGGAAAAGAAAATGTATGCAGGAAGGGCATTTCACGCATGGATAACCCTCTTAGAATAAAATAATTTTCTTGAGTCAAGTCTTGCCCAGTCACACGTAATTTGAGGGGGTGTCCTCACAGGCTAGTGGTGTTGGCCTGCTCAAAGAAGTAATTTGTTTGTAGGCAGCACTCCTTACCACACAGCATGCGAAATATTTGTATTTGATCCTCGCGTAGCTGTCTGTAATTCAGATAAAACAAGTCAAGATTTACCAATCGCTTCTTTTGAGGGAGGTTTCGTTGGAAACGTACTAATTTTGTTGCGCGTTTTCTTACCTTTTCGAGGGTTTTTCGGTCTTTTGCTAACCAAGGTCTGCTGACTTGGATGGCAAATTCCAGTTGGGATCCCACGCAAGCACCAAAGACCTTGCTAAATACAACTTTACCAAGCTTAGAAAAGGCGCCCTTGATTAGATAGAAGCTGGACATTACGGATTTAGCCACTTTCAGGCCGTGGCGTGATGGCTGTATTGAAGGCGTGAACCACACGCCAGGTCTTTGTCAGCCTCTTCCTCTG
The DNA here is from genome assembly GCA_036362985.1 of Ligula intestinalis. NCBI lineage: Eukaryota > Metazoa > Platyhelminthes > Cestoda > Diphyllobothriidea > Diphyllobothriidae > Ligula > Ligula intestinalis. Next base: position 1,347 of record JAYGXS010001958.1, on the reverse strand, counting down.
GCAGCGGCTTGTAATTAAGGTAAAACACCCTTCGAGGCTTAGCGCTGGTTATACCGAATCACATTTAATTGCATTTGGCCACATTGAATGGCATGAGCCAAAGGGTCGACCATTGCTCCAGTCGATGCGAATTCGCCTGGAGGTTTAAATCATCTTCTGAGTTGCGAATGACCGTTCAGAGTTTTATGTCATCAGCAAACATTGCGACTATACAGTCAAGTCCGCTTACGCAGTCATCAATAAATCTTTATACATATTCACTCAGAAATGTGCGAACACCGTCCAAATAGGCTTCCGAACTAAACAAAACTCATGTGGTGGTCAGAGGCCCCAACGGTTGACCGCCTGCCAGGCAGATTCCGGCCAAGTCATATTAGCAGTAAGGGGGTATGACAACATCTGGGGTTAGCTTGATGCATAAATGTTTCAAGCTTATTAGCCTTTATCAGCCAAGCAACTGCGTCATCTGCGAGTGTGTTTGCTTGTGTTGTCCAACCAGCAGTATGCAGTATTATGCTCGGCTGATGAAGGCGAATAAGGTTGAAACAGTAGTGTATAAATTTAACCCCCAGACGCTATCATACCCCTTTTAATGCTATATATATAAGATGCAATCAGAATGTATTCATTAACCGTATCTTATTGTGCAAGGTTCATTTCCCTGCAAACAAACTGCACTGATTTAGAGTTGCCGAAAACGTATGTTTGCTAAATATCGTCTTCAAATGACACACGGGAATATATGCAGAACAATTTTTATTAACCACTCCTTTGAGAATATTAATCGTGCTTTATGTATGGCTTGTCAAATGCTTAGGCATATATCATATCTTGTTAATTTCATACCTATCAATACAAAAGCAAATTAAAAAGGCAGATACAGTTGCACTACTAACTTGCGGTTTCTGCACGTTTATGTCAGCAGAATACATGATGAGAAGGAAGTATCATAGGAGTGCGTTTTCGTCCTTACCATCTGAGAACTTTGCCTTTCTAAGGAAAATGATGTAGCTCCACCGTTGAGACACAAAATCGCAGGCAGAAATTCGCCATAAATTACAAGGGGAGTTAAGCCAAATGAGGGTGGGGGACATGAATATTGCTCACGCACAAGGTAGGAAGCACATGAATAGAAAGTAACCACACTGTGTTTGGTGAGACTCATGCATTTTACCACATATTTCAACGTGCACGAAATCTTTCTTAAAGGAAAACAGCAAAATATAAGGAGCGTTAGTGGCTTTATAAAAAGAACAGACTTCATCATAAATTTGAAGTTAAACATGCTGTTGTTTTCATTAGAAGCCAGTACGCAATCAACAGTCCCTGACAATAACTTCATTCGAG